>JAQBSW010004901.1:0-63367 GCA_029291075.1 Eudiplozoon nipponicum | reverse complement strand
ACTATATATTTGGGTGAGAAATGTGGTAAAATAGGACGATACAATCTCCAAAATTTCGCACCCATATGTAGTGGTTAAAGGGCGTAATACCGGCTCCTACTGATGAGTCGCCAGTAAGCACGAAAGGAATGTGCCTGAGATTATACTTTCCGTTCATGCTATCTTTATATAATCCTTTTTGTCACAACTGAAATAATTTGTTACTAGGTTCGCAAAACCTAATGCATACTTGCATATATATTAGATCTTCGCAACAAACAGTATTTAACCGTAATATATTGAATTGAATGATGTCATGCTTACCGCGAAATGTGATAACTGATATCGATGAAGGCCAGAGTGTATGGTTTAACTGGGGTAACAGGTGTTCGGAAATTGTTGTAATTCTCAATTTGGGTGAACTTTAGCACAAATTTATATCCATCAGGTTGGTATCATGTACCGACTCGGAAACCATAGTATTAGTATCCGGTACTCATCGATTTCAAAAAAGGTATCAGTTACTAACACAATGGCCATAGTGTTAGTATCTACAGACTCAGTATATATGTATATATATATATATATATATATATATATATATATACTCTATATATATATTATATTGTGTGAGTTAGCGTTGATGTCGCATTTTCGAGGCTTTATATGATGTTAGCTTCACTATTGCAGGTTTACACATTCGTCTAGGAGATGGTACCGTCCTGTTATTCCACATTCTTTATACTGGTGTTTATATCAAGACCGCAATAATAATTCATCCAGCAGTCGATTTCGTCCTTATTGGGAACTCATCACATACCGTGCAGAATTTTCCGCGGACAGGGCTCTAACCTGAGCATGTCTGCTTCTGAATCTAGTGCTCTAACCACAGAGCCACCCTGCCGCACACTACACTACAAACAAATTTCAGTTAAATACCAACTAATGTTTCTCGATTGGCCTTTCCCTTAGGTAGCGCCTATATAGCATCCCTTTAGCCATAAAGTTCTAACTAACCATCCCTAATCTGTCATTATAGAACAGATTCCATGTTACATGAGGAAGTAATATTGAAATGAATATTTATGTAATTAAATGAACATGTTTGCGCGGCAAATTCTGGAAACTACGTTATGAGTTCACATTAAGGACGAAACAGGTCTACAGGATGAATTGCCTTTTCCACACTATACAATACTTAGTTTATACTGACAAGTGTATGTACATAATGGGTAAGGTTTCTATATAAACTAATTTGTTTTTAGGTATTTTGTAAATTAGATACAATTGCAAAATATCTTTTACTATTAAGATATGGCAACAATAATATGAAACATGGTAAGCTTATAAAGCCTCATCCTATAACTTTGGCAGATTAAAAATCTCAATAAACTGTTTGCGCTCACAGTACATTTGCTTTGTTACTTCTGTTGGAAATCATGATGTTACTTCGTTAATTAGAAAGACCAGATCATATTAAAGCATTACATACTGGCCAAGAAAGTTCAACTGATAAATCATAACTAACTCTTAACCAGGAAGCTGGTGTTTGTCTACCTATCTAACCTACCAGGCAGTCATTGCTATAAATATATATATATATATATATATATATATATATGCACTACTATAACGTTGATTAAGCCAGGTAATTAACTCTGTCTAACGGAAGCATTAGATTCCATTATTTTGCCCTTCATATAACTAAAAAACAAGCTATATAAATTGCATTTTCCTACTGCGTATATTAAAAAATTCGCATTAAACGGGGTACTGTGAGTTTCTTCTGTTGGTTTTGGTAAACAATTTAACGATAATTGATGGCGCGGGTGGTGGTAACAATTCTTTAAATCATGTTTCCAGTCAAGTTCAATGTATGCGAGACTGCTAGAGGTGAGATCCGCATATCTAATTTTGCCCTCCATGTATATGCAATCCGGATTGATCCTCGCCAGTCGTTTTTCCGTCGTACTCTGATGATGATCATGGAAGGTCGAAACGCGTCAATGCGTTGCGGCTGGCGGTAGATCTGTTATGTTGTTCGACGACTGGTTAAATACAATGGGGTTGGGTAAAAATTTGAATAGCAGCGGTATAATACGGCATCAGCCGTCGCCCAGAATGGACACGGCTGCCTTATCAACAAATTCATGCTAACGAATTAGCAAAATCAATCTGCTGCAGGGAAGTTCATTTCAAGTTATTTATTTTCTCCTTCACATCATTTTCTTTTCTAATCGAACAAAGACGACATTGTAGTTGCAATAAATCTGGTCGAGGGTTATTCCAATATCGGGCTATAGGCCACTATTCATTTAAACCTAGGTAAGATGTTTATGTTGGCGCAATTCATGCGTGATCAATTAGACAAATGTGGTAACAGAAAGCTTTACCACATACTTTGGATAAATTTTACATTGATATAAGATGAATATTTGAAATTATCAATCAGGCTTCTACCTCTATTACAAATTTGCGCATATCATTCTTATCTACGATGTGTCAGCTTGCAAACCCAGGTACAACTACACGTCATTTAGTCGGACAGTTTGGTTGGAATAATATCCCTAGGTCACACAAAAGGATTCTGCAACTGAAGAGAAACCTGTTAACAGCTCACCTTTGTGTGTCATTCTCAAAGGCTTTTGCTACAAACAATAGCAAACACCTTGTAATGATTAACTTTTTTAATTAAAAAGGCAGTTCAATTAATTGCAGACAAAATATATATTTACATGCTTACGAAAATATGCATCTGAAGAAACATAACTAAATAGTCTCTCCGTGCGTAATTATGTTGATTATTTAATGCGTTAATTAAAATAGATGTCCACAAATATGTACGCATAGTCCAAAGTTCATAGAGAAAACATAATTAAACAGTTTACGACGCAATTATCCTCCAACAAACTCTGGGCCCTTTACACTTAATTGCATATGTGAAATTGGTCACCGTTCTAAGTTCAATTCGTTCTATATACACTTGAGAATATGGTGTTTGTTAAATCAGTTTCTGGTGAAGATAATGGGATTTAACGTAGCCTTTTAGTTTATCCATTGAAAATTATGATTTTTTCTCGTTGTTAATATTTTGAATGAATCTTGTATGTTCAAGTTTGTTTAAATATAACTTTCTAATAATGTTTGTTTATGCGCATGAAACAGGAAATAGCAAAAACAGATTGAAGTATTACCGCTGTCTGCTGAATACAAAAACTTTCTGTACAACTCAGAATATGAACAGGAATATCTATTACATGCAAGAAACTGAAACCAAAACGTTGGGTAATTTCAATTGTACATTAAATTAAATTGCTACTATCAGTAGATTGCTTCACTTACTTCATCAACGATAAAATATATCCATGCGTTCTGTCTTATTACGTCGAAGTTTAAACAAAATGTAATTCTTAGATTATACTTATAAAGGAACTGGTGTATACATCAATATCACAAACTTGGTATAAATAATTGTCATCACCGTCCGCGCAACCAATGTTTGTTTAGGTATGAGAACGGTTAATATCAAATAGACAATGGGAACAAGTACTGACCAAGTGAATAACAACTAGTGTCTCTAATATATAACTGAGAATGCCTAATGTTCATGAATCTAATTTGCTACCAGAACTTGGCGAATGTAGAAATATCGATTTTCACCGGTAACATTATCCAAATTCGTGTCTACAAGTATTTATTAATAAAAGTAGAAAAAATTAGTTAAATCGATGATAATTATAAATGCGCAATAAATCAAAAAACATGACGAAATGCCTGGTCAGAACAGTGCTTTATTTATAATAATGTATTTCTAAATAAGATACTTGAGTAGTGGACTTGTAGAAGACCAAAGCAACAGATATAAAAGTTGACGCAAATTCTTCATAAGCCAATAGGAAGAATGGTTAACGTCATTATTGCCACAGGGCTTAAGTATTGGTTCACTGTTTGCCTGTGGCTATTTTAACGTGTAATTATTGATTTTGTGAGTATGGATAAGTTTTTAACATTCCATTTCGCAAAATTTGGTACTAACCTACAAGAGACATGATTCACATAAGCTTAATTAATCACAGTCACTGCTAAGTGATTTGGGTAGGCTAACGTTCATTGTGAAGAGACCAATTGCTTTATTCACAAATGGACATGTAATGCACGAATGTGACTGACTGCAGTTCACAACTGTCCAACACACATGAATTATGAAAGACAAAATTCCCACGTACCAGTTTCACACACTTTGAAATGGGCTACAAAGAGTTCATACAAGAACTCGCTAATTATGAACATCTGAATCTAGAAGAGACTCATAGGTGCCTCAGTATTTAAGAACTACTAATTGGCTAATTCATTACAGAGTAAATATTCTTCCAGGAGTGTTTCTTGTAGAAAAAAGCATAAATGGTCTGTCATTCTAAGTGTGGAGTTAATACAAAATATTGATATTTTATTCTATGGTGATAATAAGTGACTCAAGCCGTGCGAGCGCCATTTTCCCAGATAAACTTATTTAGAAGCGCCGAAAGTCGGGTTTCTTCATCAGCTAAACCTTGCCCTCAAAGATGTTTTCTTTCCTTTCACCATTTTCTCCTTTTCATAAAAAGAGTTGACTGTGTAATTAAACTGTTTTTGAGACTTCGTAATACTGTTGCGGTAAGAACCGGCCTAGATACACCGGTCGTCGCGGAAGAGTTTCCACGGTTAGGTATTACAGCTATGTAGACATGTAAATGAGAATATATGCACATATATTAATTACACAAATCATAAACTGCAGGTATGCTCGATTTACGAAAGATTGGTTTTCCTTAAAAAAAGGTCATTGTTGACAATCTCGTTGAAGCATTGAAAAAAAAAATTTACGTGGTGATTAAACTAATGACTGTAAAAAACCTACACTGAACTCCAGTCTCCATTTAAGGCTAGAACAAGGAGCAATGGCAATACCAACTTCTGACCACCAGAGTATACGTCTCGCTCAATCGACTCACATTTGTCTTTAATTTGCTTTGAGTGTGGATGTTCAGTTTACGGTAGGTCCCATGATGTTTCTTTTTTATCAAACTGGTATGCTACTGCGTGGACCTCACCGTAGGTGTAATGGTTTATGCGCCCTAATAACAAGGTTTTTCCATACTAGGTGGGTTTCAATGATGTTTGCAATTCTCGTGCCAGTTAGGCCAATGATGGGAGTTATGATTGATAGATTTTTGTCCATTTAGAAATGCGCAACCTTAATGTCATTAACAGACCACGCGTTAATATGTGTTAAATGGTTATATTGCGGAGAGGTATCAGATTATTATGCTGTTGTTTCACTTTTAAGTTGTATTAATACTAGTAGCAGAATTAATTTGTTGTAGTATGATGTAATAGCGTAACGGATGTGAAACAAGTCATTCGCAAAAAACCTTCACAGTCTTTGCGACTTTGTCGTCATGAATCTTGATCATGGGGAATATCATACGAGGCCGGTTAATTAATGAATTATCGTTTATTTTGGCAAATGGAAGGTGTTGAATCTTAGAACGACGAGTATCTAAGCAATATTTAAGTCATCTCCTACACACACGTTGAGGAGCGCCTCGTTGACGCTTATGTAGACGGAATAAGTTGCATCAAAAAGTGATTTGCATTTATTAGTATAGACGGTTTCACCGACAACCACTGCACACGTGCTTGCTTCATTTGTTTCGTTTGTTAACCTTTTTAAAGAAAATGCAACTGATGAAGGCCTACTGTAAGTCTGGCCGAAATATTTTTTCAAGAAAAAACTATTGGAACAATGAAAGCTGCGTTAGTCGAAGCGCTGATCAGGTAATTTCAATTAATCCAGGTCCGCAACTAAACTGATCTTTCAACAAACACTGCACACATTTACTCGCATACACCGGTCCCATTTTAAACAAAAAACGTAATTTTGCATCCTCCTCTCAGTTGTCTATTATTAAGCGGACATTTTCTAGGGGAAAATAAACCGAAAATTAAAAATACAAACACTAGGACTAAGAAAGCAACAGTTCGTACAACTGTACACATAGATTCACAAATAATTCAGACATAGCAATAGCAAAAGTTTAATTAAAAAACGAATAAATCAGATCGAAATTTACCAATTCTTGCCGTCCTGTGAAGATTTTAGTTCAGCCATTTTGTGCATTTGTAATGTTAGTCGAGAAAAAATTCCCTTAATTGTGCATACGTTTGTTATAATTGTGTTCGTACAACTCAGTTGATAAAGGAGTCTGTATTCGCCAAATCTCCTCCTAGCTGGATTAACAGCAAGGAAAAAATATCACTAAAATTAGCTTATGCGTTTCCCGTTTATTAGTCAATTCTTTTTTGAAAAACTCGAAACAACGTTGATAACAATTACTTTTAATCAACTTTGCGGTCTTGATATAAACACCTGACCCATTAGTTACTTACATTTGTCTGTGTGAACTAAAAATTGTATAGTGTAGAAAAGGTAATTTATCCAGTAGATCGGCTTCGTCCTTATTGGCAACTCATCACGTACTGCCCAGAATTTGCCGTGGACAGGACTCGAAACGGGGCACGTCTGCTTCGGAATCTGGTGCTTTAAGCAGTGAGCCACCCCGTCCATACATGTTTGCATTTATTGAGTTTGTGAAATGAAACGTCTTAAAGTAGTATGGGAAATATCTTAATCAATCATCTATAATCTACGTGCATGTATACTTTATACAGAGTCAAGCACGCATCAAACTTGCTCTATTCATTAATCTTACTGACTAGCCGTTTAATCGATCGATATAAACAGAGGTTCATCGACTACTTTCGCACGCCTATTGTTAACGCACATTTTTTGATACAGTAAAAGGTGAGTTTTATGAATTTGTGGCATAGGCAAACGTGTGTTTCTAAATATTGTAAGCTTTTTGCTACGGAAAACGTGCTAGTTAAAGCCTACGAATAACACGCGGATAATTATAAATCTAAACACGAATATAACATGAATCAATTTAATTTTAAATAGCTGTATTTGAAACCAAAATGGCTTAAAACTTTGGAGTCAGCAAGCAAATTTACACGTTAATTTGTTTGTTTTTTAAAAAAAATTATGCACAGACTCTAAAGTGCGTTTTGAAAGGCGTATTTCTTGTAAAAAATAACCAAATGTTGTCTAATGAACAAATTAGAAACAAACACATTTCATGGTTGCACATTTCTGTTTTTCTGCCATTTTAAATATCTGTGTGGCGGAAAATGTTTAGTTATGCATCTCAGGTTTCTGGTGACAAATTGTTATGCCAGAAATAATTTCTGCTTTACTCTGTTTGTCCGAATGATTTCTCAAGGCAACGTTCACCTCCATGACTGTTGATGTTCCTCCTGTTGTTTGTTGTTGCTTCTGATGCTGATTCTGTTAATTTTTGTTTTGTTGTTGTTATTGTTGTTGTTGTGTTGAAACTTCTACCTACACAGTCAATGAAAGTTTAACTGACTCTTGTTTCTTAGACCCTCACTTTAAAAAAAAATTCTTGTTCATTTAGCTTGTGTGGAAATACCTTGTGTAGTATTCGCCAAATTTACACCCTAATCCAAAATTAAATAAATGAGTTTTTATTTAAATAAATCAATTACGTCTTTCCATAAACTATGTATATATATATATATATATATATATATATATATATATATAAATATATATATATATATATATATATATATATATATAAATATATACCTATATATATATATATATATATATATTTCTAATCATTAGAAATATACTGTGTAATAGTCAGAAGGCAATAGAATTATATATATATATATATATATATATATATATATATATATATATATATATATGTATATGTATATATGACGAGTCCGAGCGCATGTCAGATTTAATACGGCTGGCAAGGAAAGGAATTCTGCGCAATATAACATTTCACCACACTGAATGTCCAGGGATAATAAATCCTTAAAATAAAAGTTAAATGCAAATAGTAGAAGCCGAGATTTGCAGCATACTGTCTAAGCAGATAAATAAATAAATAAGTAAGAACATGTTTGTTCGTATTTGTGCCACTGTTAACAGTTAGCACATATTATAATCTAGAAATCTTATCCATTCACCGAGGCTCCAACATTTGAAGAAGCAATTGACCGTTCATTGAATGCGCGGGTGGTGGTAACAATTAGTTAAATCAAGTTTGCGTGCTTGAAGTAAACACCAATCCCATTGTATTTAACCAGTCGTCGAAGAACATACCAAAACAACCGTCAGTCTACACACTGATGCGCTTCTACCTACCAAGATCTTCATCATAGTACGTCAGCAAACTGACTGCGCCTTTCACCTCTAGTAGTCTCGCATTCATTGTACCTGACTGGAAATGTCGGCTGCACCACGTCTATGCAGACACGAACATTAACTGTTTGCAGCTTTCGCCACGTATACATATATAAGCAATAAAAGTTAACAATAAATGAATGCGCGGGTGGTGGTAACAATTCTTTATATCAAGTTTGCGAGCTTGAAGTAAACACCAATCCCATTTTGTATTTAACTAGTCGTCGGACAACATAGCAAAACTGCGCGCGACTGGCGGTAGTTTTTCTATGTTCTCCGACAAATGATTAAATGCAAAATGGGATTGGTGCTTACTTCAAGCTCGTAAACTTGATTTAAAGAAATGTAAAGTAGCAGATTTATGTATTCATTTAACACGCAGTCGGAAACTTAAATTCAAAATTCTTCTTCTGTTAAATGTTTGTTATTTTAGGCTATTCTGTAACACGTGCGCAGTTTTCTTGATTTCATTATCCATACAGTATTAATCAATAACAAATTTCTTGTAAAGATTTTCAATATATAAGTTTGACAAGCATGCATTACTAAAAGACTGTTCTGAACTATAAATGGAATTTTCCATTTTATGCCGTTTAGTTCACACAAAAAATATTAAAAAACCGGTGATTATAATTTAAAGGAATAAATAGAGTTTGAATTCATTAATTTTTATTTTATTAATGCAAGTTAAGTAAAAGACTGTATATTTTCACATGACTATACTTTTACAAATATTCTTTATATGGCAGTTGAACTGTACCTTTTGTGCAATACCTTATCTCGGACAAAATACTTGATTTTTATTTAGTAAATGTTGAGAAGCAAACAAGTTTATATTTATATAATAAAATGAATATTGGTTGCGCGAGTGGTGATAATAAATGATTAAATCAAGTTTGCAATTTTGATATAAACACCTGCCCCATTATGTACATATATTGTATAGTGTAGAAAAGGCAACTCATCCAGTAGACCGGTTTCGACCTTACTTGGAACTCATCGCATACTGTTCAGCATTTGACGCGGACAGTGCTCGAACCTGGGCACGACTGCTTCAGAATCTGTTGTTCTAACCACTGATCCCGCCTACCACACACTACACACAATTTTCAGTTATATAATAATTAATATTTCTTGGTTATCTTTTCTTTTAGGTAGAGCCTATGTAGCATTCCTTTAGCCCCAAAGTTACAACTATTAGAGCACGTGATTCTGAAGCAGAGTGCCAAGGTTCGAGCCCTGTCCGCGTAAAATTCGAGACAGTATGTGATGAGTTCCCAATAAGGACGAAACCGGTCTACTGGATGAATTGCCCTTTTCACACTATACAATGCTTAGTTTATACTGACGAATGTACGTACTTAATGGGTCAGATATTTATATCAGGATCGCAACCGTGATTAAAAGTTTAATTTATAAATGACGGCTAATAGACTCATTGACGAACTTTCTGCCTGAATTCTATCGACCGCCATGAAATATTTGTCACTACATTGGAATCAAACAACCTTCTTGAATATTTTCGGAAGAAAATTAAGTTGACTTGCTCACGTGGCAATCATTAAGTGGTTACCGTGACTAAATTCAGGGAATATATCGAAATATTTATCGACAGGGTAGCTTTAAACCTAATATGTTCAATTTAAAGATTATACTTTTATTATTCTTCACTTGGTGCGATTTTAATTTATTCTCGAAACACTACTTTTGACCATCAAAGTTGTATTGGATCTGGGAATTTTCGGTCTGTCTGTCAGTTTCGACTAAGGAGGATCTGTCATTCGTATATTTAGTCCTGGCGGTGGCATATTTCCGTTCCAAAACACTTTGTAAACCTTCAATTTATTCAAGATTCGTGTGTGTAAATCGCTTCTGTTAGCTGAATAATAAAAATAATAATAATAAATAAATAAATAAAAATAATAATAATAATAATAATAATAATAATAAAATTAATAATAATAATATAATTAATAATAATGATAATAATACTAAAAATAAAATAATAATAATAATAATAATAATAATAATAATAATAATAATAATAATAATAGGCTTTTATTTTGTTCAAGTTAGAATCCTTACCAACCTTAATCGTTTGAATTGCTTTGCAATCTTTTTGAATTGAACGTTGTATTAAAAGTTTGAGTAGCCTCTGTTCTGACTTTGTTAACTTGGCACTATACGTATTGCGCATTTGATTAATATATATTGATTTGCACTTTTAACTAAAACACGTTCATTTTCTTCGCTCTCCATTACTCGAATATAATTCTTTAATAAATATGTGCTCGCATTTAAATAAAGCAAATTTCGTCTGCTCTAATTTCTTATAGTTGATACGTCGTTCAGCTTTTAGTTAATTGCAAAATCAATTGTTATTTTTTGACACCCACGAGACAGCAACGTAATATGAGCATTCCAATATTTCAAATTTTTTAGTTATGACTTCTGATTTGTATTGCTTACCGATATGAAAAATGAAGTTCCAAGCCATATGAGTTCTTTATGTCAATCTGAGCTTTTATTTTATGAAATATACACCTTTGGGCCTTCATTTGGCAAATATCCAATATCAGATAAGTATTCCAGCACATTTGACAGCATATATAGGCAATACAATTTAACAATAATTGATTGCGCGAGTGGTGGTAACAATTCTTTAGCCAGTAAACAAAGATGTGATAAAACCGCATTTCCAGTTGAAGTAAAAATGAGTCAACCCGATCAAAGACAAAACAAAGTTGGAAATAGTGATAAATCGGATCTTTGTGTAACTGCCCGTGTACAGCTATTACCCGCGTACGCAAAACGCGGCATTGATATTCCAGCACATTTGACAGCATATAAAGGCAATACAATTTAACAATAATTGATTGCGCAAGTGGTGGTAACAATTCTATAAATCAAGTTTGCGAGCTTGAAGTAAACACCAATCCCATTGTATTTAACCAGTCGTCGAACAACATAACAAAACTACCGCCAGCCACAACGCACTGACGCGTTTCGACCTTCCATGATCATCATCAGAGTACGACGGCAAACTGACTATCGAGGATAAAACAGCATTGGATATATATATATATATATATATATATATATATATATATATATATATATGGAAATAAAAGTTAGATATGCGGCTCTAACATCTAGCAGTCTCGCATACATTGAACTTGACTGGAAATGTCGGATGCACAATTTCTATGCAGTCACGAACATTAACTGTTTGCAGCTTTCGCCACATATACATATATAGGAAATATAATTTAACAATAATTGATTGCACGGGTGGTGGTAACAATTCTTTAAATCAAGTTTACGAGCCTGAAGTAAACACCAATCCCATTGTATTTAACTAGTCTCTTTAGTTGCACGTTATATTAAAAGTTTTAGTAGCCTCTGTTCTTACTTTGTTATCTTGGCATTATACGTATTGCGCGTTTGATTTATATATATTGATTTTCATTTTTAACGAAAACACGTTCATATTCTTCGCTCTTCATTACTCGAATATAATTGAGTTTTTTTTTGTTGCTTAAATTCTTTTATAAATATGTACTCGCATTTAAGCAAAGCAAATTTCGTCTGCTCTAATTTCTCATAGGTGATACGTCGTTCAACTTTAAGTTAATTGCAAAATCAACTTTTTTTGACACCCACGAGACAGCAACGCAATAATAGCATTCCAAAATTTCAATTTTATTAGTTCTGACATCTGATATTTATTGCTTACTGATATGCAATATGAAGTTCCAAGCCATATGAATACTTTATGTCAATCTGAGCTTTTATTTTATGAATGTACTCCTTTGGGCCTTCTGGAAATTCATTTTGCAAATATCCAATAGCAGATATGTATTCCAACACATTTGACAGAATTTCAAACCGGCTATTTAAAAGCACTCCCGAATATTATAAGCTTAGGTAGATAAATTGTGCTGATACTTAAAGCCTTTCAAACTTAGCCCAGCTGGGAAATTGGTAAAACTTTCCGCATTATTCATAACCTTTGATTGCAAATTCACACTCTAATCCAGGAGGATTTTCTGGTGTTTTTTTGTAATTAACCGGTGTCACGCCGTGAAGTTGTGAGTTACGAAGCGTTGACAGGTGTCACGCGGTCCTGACAGCTAGAGTTGTAAATCAATGGTACATCCACGATGGTTATCCAATAGTCGTTACAGTTCAGATTCGCATTAATGAGTCTTTTAGCATAAATTCATGCTGTGGGTATTTCAAATATCAGTTATAACACCAAATACAGTAGGTGAATTATTCACGACATTACGGCGTAACAAACGAGTGTTTTCAATAAGAGATCTTTGTTTAATCACAGAGTGCGTACGAAGATGTCGTACACAGCCATTTAACACAAGAACGACTGTGTTTTCTATACTATATGCATAATTCATATATTCGATTATTATAATCAAGGTTGCGGTCTTGATATAAACACCTGACCCATTAATTACTTACATATGTCAGTATAAACTAAGAATTGTATAGTGTAGTAAAGGCAATTCATCCAGTAGACCGGCAGGATAGCTCAGTGGTTAGAGCACCAGATTCCGAAGCAGACGTGCCCAGGTTCGTATCCTGTCCGCGGCAAATTCTGGCCAGTACTTGATGAGTTCCCAATAAGGACGAAACCGGTCTACTGGATGAATTGCCTTTACTACACTATACAATTCTTAGTTTATACTGACATATGTAAGTAATTAATGGGTCAGGTGTTTATCTCAAAATTATCTTATCCATTCATTTTCTCACTATATAAAATCATTTTTAATTGTATTTTTCCAATGTTTAACTAACATAGAGACATGACACGCCTATAGAAGAAATATTTTAAAAAATCAATTATTTAAAGTAATGACACCGAGAACAGGAATTGCAATCTCTTTTCTTGTGGGTGTTTACCCTTAAGATAGTCGTATACGCAATATATTTCTGGTCGTCATAGCTACATATTTTTAACGTCTAGCTGCATGAATTCCTTATGTTATCTGTGTTTAATCAGCCCCCATATTATACCTGTATTCGATAGCATATAAACATTTTGCTTTTAAAAATTTACTCACAAAACATTTTTTTGTAAACTGTTTCCGCATTTTATCAGTCTCTCCCTATCTATCTATCTATCTATCTATCTATCTATCTATCTATCTATCTATCTATCTATCTATCTATCTATCTATCTATCTATCTATCTATCTATCTATCTATCTATCTATCTATCTATATAAATATATATATATATATATATATATATATATATATATATATATATATCATCATCATCATCACTACTTCCAGCCACACAAAAGGTTATATGTGGACTGTAAAAGAACACTAGGTCGCCCATTCCTAGTGATGGCTTTTATTCTGAGTTTTCCTTCTCCTAGATAGTCTGCCAACCAAAGCTGATGAGCACTATCTGCCCAGATGCCAGTGGCCAGAGTTTCCTTCAGCAGCCGAAACTTGCCCCTCACGTCTGGAACGCTTGCTCTCATTCCGTCACAACACATTTAACAAAAAGTTACAGTGCAGTTAGACCAAACTCGAGGCTTCACATGAAACGGGATGATGGCTGTCCCTTTATGGCCCGGCAAGGTTCATGTTACCAATCCCGGTTGGACTAGCTTGAGCCCGCCGTCTATCTATATATATATATATATATATATATATATATATATATATATATATATATCTTTCTTTTCTTTCTTTATTCTTTCTTTCTTTCTTTCTTTCTATCTATCTATCTATATGTCTATCTATATATCATCTATCGTCTATCTAACACAACCTCTATCTGCATTAAATTTAAATTTGATAGCCGTCGCAATCTATCCTGTGGTTAGGAAATGTATAAATAAAGCGAAGTCTTATGAATCACGGCATGTCAGGTCCTCAAAGATAATGTTAGAATGAGAAATCTTAAATTTTTATGCCCTATGCATAGCCTAAATAATAACCAAATAAAATAAATAAATATAAAATAAGAAGAAAAACAAAATTATGAAAGTTAAGATAGTACACTTAATTGCGAATATTATTAAAGACCTTATTAAAAATATTTCGATTAAGATTACCTATACACGTTGAGTATACATTGCTATCCAAATAAATGAATAAACGTTTGTTTTGGTTGTGTTATCTAAATCACATATATGAACGTCTTTGGTTATGTATTAGTGGGCTAATCAATGTGTCCGTTTATATTAAATTTTTCTAGTTTTCTGGAAACTAGTCAATCGTTTAATGCTAGCTAGTTGACTCACGAGGCTTAGCATGTCGTATAATTGAGGAAAGTATAAACATCAATTTCTTGTACAGCCATTTTTTGCTGGAATGTTTATTTTGGTTCCATATTGACCTAGATTAAGGTCGAGAAATTGTTAGAGTATTTGAAGAAGATATTTCAAATGAACAACTATTCGAATAAATTCCTTGTACAGTCCTATTTTCCCACATTCCTCGCCCATATATGAAGTGCGTAAAGGGTGTAATTCTCAATTTTGGTTAACTAAAGTATATATTGAAATCCACAATGTTGGTATCCCGTATCGACTCGGCAACCATAGTGCTAGTACCACGAACTTTTTCGGTTCTATAATGTTGATACCGGTTACCTGAAACAATAGCCATGGTGTTAGTATCCTTTACAGAATCGGTATATATATTATATAGTGTGAGTTAGCGTTGAAGTCGCATTGTCGTTGACTTTAGATGATGTTAGCTTCATTATTGCAGGTTTACACATTCGTCTAGGAGATTGCACCGTCCTATTTATCCACATTCCTTACCCAAATATATAGTGGGTATATGGCGTAATACGGCCAGTAAGCAAGAAACTAATGTGCACATGACATTATACGTTCCGTTCATGCTGCCTTTGGTTTCTCCTTCTGGTCATAATATTTGAACCAATTTGTTGCTAGGTGGGCAACAACTATGAGGATAAATTCACTGATATTAACATGAGACCTTGTCCGGTTCGTGAAACAGAAAACAGTCGCAGAAAAGTTTACCTGAGCCTACCTTTCCAGAGAGAGACCTTCCAGCATCGATAAAATCTACATTAAAAAACCGAATCATGAGAAAAATTTTCCATGGTTCACTGTAAACATAACATTAAACTTACAGGCATTAACACACAGGTATAACTAATAAGCAGCTAATCAGTAGTATCTATCAACACCTGCCCTTGACGTTGGTCCAGTAAGGAGTAGTACTATCCACGAAATCACCAATTACTGATTAGATAATCAAAACTGATCACCATGTAAGCGAAGCAGCCCTCCACATTCTGCACAATCGAAAAAATTCTTACACATCTGTGAAGTACAACAACCCTGGGTAAATGTTCAGATACTCAATCAACATAACATAGCAAACCTAGTAACAAATTAGTTCAGTTGTGACCAGAAGGATAAACCAAAGGCAGCATGAACGGAAAGTATAATCTCATGCACATTCGTTTCGTGCTTACTGGCGACTCATCAGTAGAAGCCGGTATTACGCCCTTTAACCACTATATATTTGGTAGAAGAATGTGGAATAATAGGACGGTACAATCTCCTAGACGAATGTGTAAACCTGTAATAGTGAAGCTAACATAATCTAAAGTCAACGACAATGCGACTTCAATGCTAACTCACACTATATAATATATATATATATATATACCGAGTCTGTAAAGGATACTAACACTATGGCTATTGTGTTAGTAACTGATACCTTTTTTGAAATCGATGAGTACCGGATACTAACACTATGGTTTCCGAGTCGGTACATGATACCAACCTGATGGATATAAATTTATGCTGAAGTTCACCAAAATTTAGAATTACAACAATTTCTGAACACCTGTTACTCCAGTTAAACCATACACTCTGGCCTTCATCGATATCAGTTATCACATTTCGCGGTAAGTACGAAACGAATGTGCATGAGATTATACTTTCCGTTCATGCTGCCTTTGGTTTTATCCTTCTGGTCACAACTGAACTAATTTGTTACTAGGTTCGCAAAACCTAATACATACTTGCATATATATTAGTTCTTCGCAACAAACAGTATTTAACTGTAATATATTGAATTGAATGATGTCATGCTTACCGCGAAATGTGATAACTGATATCGATGAAGGCCAGAGTGTATGGTATGGTTTAACTGGAGTAACAGGTGTTCGGAAATTGTTGTAATTCTCAATTTGGGTGAACTTTAGTATAAATTTATATCCATCAGGTTGGTATCATGTACCGACTCGGAAACCATAGTGTTAGTATCCGGTACTCATCGATTTCAAAAAAGATATCAGTTACTAACACAATAGCCATAATGTTAGTATCCTTTGCAGACTCGGTATATATATTATATAGTGTGAGTTAGCATTCAAGTCGTATTGTGTTGACTTTAGATGATGTTAGCTTCACTATTACAGGTTTACACATTCGTCTAGGAGATTGTACCGTCCTATTATTCCATATTCTTCTACCGAATATATAGTGGTTAAAGGGCGTATTACCGGCTCCTACTGATGAGTCGCCAGTAAGCACGAAACGAATGTGCATGAGATTATACTCTCCGTTCATGCTGCCTTTGGTTTATCCTTCTGGTCACAACTGAACTAATTTGTTACTAGGTTCGCAAAACCTAATACATACTTACTTCTTTCGCTGTCATATACTTTAAGATCGCTGCTTCAAATTAGCGACTAAAACGATCATTGTTAGTAAAAACGTTTGAAAGTTAACTTCAGGCATCTCGACAATGTCTAAATGTACATGTCTGATCAGTCCAGTTGGAATCCCAATATTCTGTATCTCGGTTCTAGTATTGCTCCACTCCATGCAAGTTTTATATTTAGCAAAGTCTCAAACACAAGCCCATGTCTTTAGACATATGCGATCAAACTTATCTATCAGTAATTAATCGTGTGGTGGTTTTTATGGATAGATGTCCCAAATCGAGTAAATGTTGAATAATTTTGGCGTGTAACTCCATCGGCACATGTGGTCGTGTTTGGTCTTTGGACGTTTCGCATAACAACCACTTGCCACTCAGGAGCTTGCAAACATACCTGAGCCTCTTAACCAAAACTAACGTAAAGGGATCCGATCCTTGCGCTTCCTCGATTTGATTGACGCAATTAGTAGGAGAATATTCTACATTCTTCAATGAACCTTGCCGTATCAGCTCGATGTCTGCTTCTTTCGGTGAGCTAAGTTAATCTGCTGACACAATTTCTTCACCAGCAATATGGGAGACAGTAAAGTCGAATTCTGCTTATCAGGTAATCTAGGAATTCACCCTGTGAGTGTAATTAAGCGTCGCGGCTTTGCCTAGTATGCTGATCAAAGGCTTGTAACCTGTCAATAATTTGAATTTATGACCGTCTAAATAATTCTCAAAATGTAGCACTGAAGCATACACAGCTAGAAGCGTCTTACCAAAAGTATCATACCGTTATTCTCGACCATGAAGCTTTCAGATATAAAATCTAATTGGTATTACTTTATCCTTGTCTCTTTGCTGAAGCACCGCCAATATTGCAACATCTGAGGCATTTGTGATAAGATCAAATGGCTTCTTCGAATCTTCTAATGCTAAAGTGATTACGTCATTTATCATTTACTTACTCCATGGAATTTTTCTCGGACTTACTGACTCAAACTTATTAGCCCGGACTTCTTAATCATGCGTATCTCATGTGTCAGGCGGCATGTTAGCGATCCTTAAATTCCGCCTAGACCTGGTATAAATCGTAGATAATAGCTGATCATGCCCATGAATCTTCGCAACTGGCACACATTCCCAGGCTCCGTTACATTCCTGATGGCTTGGATTTTACCTTCCAAATGCTTAATTCAGTCTTTGGATTGTATATGTCTAAGATATTCATCTGAAGAGCATCCTATTTTGCTCTTAATGTGATTGAAAACTAAACCATATCGTTCCTGCCCGGTAAAAACCGTTTCCAAATGCTTACGATGTTCATCACGCGATCAACTGTATATAATTATGTCGTCGATGTACACCCTCGCAAATGGACAATTTTGAATATTTTTTCAGCCATTTATCCCCAACCCTCTTGTTGTTATAGGTGGACTACTTTGCCAACACAGCTATTACAGGATCAGCAACTTGTACTTCCATTAATTGAAGGGGAAATTCACTAGAAGACTCAACGGAGCATACGAGTGATTCAGAACGGATTATACCTTCGTCTGATATGTTTGTTCTATCAACATAGCATACAATCAATTATTAGTCATGATTACCTTTTTTCTTACAAACTGTTATACTCGAATTATATCTTAAATTTTTCTAATTTTGATGAAGAATCTATCACTCTTTACAGCTGAACTTTCTGATGCTGATAAATTGTACAGTACAACTAATTGCACATATATATGTGATGTGATATCTTGTTATATTGTACATTTACTAATTTTATTATTTGATGGAACATGTGTGGTTTGAATCCAAATAAAGATATTCTATTCTATTCAAATGAAAAACAGTTTGGCATAAGAAAAGATAAATATAAATGATTATACAAAAACCTTATTTTAATTAATATATGTAGTGTGTAGTGACCAAAGGGCCTCTACAGTAGCATTTTATAAAGAATTTTAGTTTTTGAATAAATTTATATATTAAGTTGCTACTTTGTCATAGAAAATATAATGAATACAATGTAGAAGCAATTTGTTCACTATCATAGGAGAGCCTCTGAGATGCCAATCTCGGATAATCCAAGTGTACTGTTTAGTCATCTTATTTAGAACAAATTTCTTAAGTCCTCCGATTAATTTCTCTGTATCCTCAGTTTTCTCATGTTTAGCCATAATGTTAAAACAATATTTAATATCACTATGTGTTCACCGTCTCCCTAAATAACACAGAGAACTGAACATAATCGAAAGCATGAAGCAAATTTGATATTTATCTGGACGGCCACAACATGCACAAAGGAGAACGGGAACTCGTTTTGACAGTAATATATTGTGAGTATCAACGATGGTTAAATTGATAAGAGAAACAAGATGTATTTTAAAAATCAACAGAGAGATCACGCATGTCAGGCATAAAATACTGACAACTCAACTTCATAAATCCCTACTACCTCGTAATTATTTGTTTGCGGAAAAAACTTATTTTAGTTTACAGTATCGATATTGGTTAGCCATAACAAAGTAGACTTTGCTCACAGAAAAGACGTTGCCTACTGCCGTATTTACTTTGTAAAAATTTAAAAAAAGTAAAACATTTTATGAAACCAGCGATAACATCAAATGTCCAAAAATAAAAATTGATGTATTCTTATGAGTTAATTAATCTCCAGCAAGTTAATTGACCTCCACGATAATAATTTTTCACTTTACTTTCTTACAGTGCAGACGTTCAGAGGTAATCGCCAAAGATTAGGATAAATTGAAAGCGTGTACGAAATTTGTTTTATCTAATGACGTAAAAATGTCGTCTCCTCTATCATCTCATGAAAAGCAGTATGGGGCGTTGACGAGTGACATAACGTATAAGATGGGAAAGATTCTTAGACTACACGGTGGTTAGTCTTGTAGATTTAACGTTTTTATAGCTGATAGACATAAAGAAATAAAGGAAACAAATATTTTATTTTGCGAAGTGAAAGAAATTCTTGAACAGATGTCTTTGGAAATTGATGAGTTGCCACAACCCTTGAAATCAAAATCCAAAAGTCGTCTACAATGCTACAAAACGGAGCTAAATAAACTCGAAATTGAGTTTGTAAGTGAGATTGCTTGTAATATGCATTTTAGAGGCGACCTCATTATTCCCTTGAACCAAAATATACAGACGAAAATATGACGAAAGATGACTATTTTATTGATTCTGATATGAGCCAACAGCTTTTAATAAACACAGATAACTTGGATCGTTCTGGACGTAAAATAAATGAAGGTTTGCGGACTGCTTACGAAACGGAGGAAGTCGGTGCTCAGATCCTTGCAGATTTAGGCTTACAACGGGAGACTATTCGGCGTAGTCGTGATAGAGTAAGTCCATTTTAATTCATGCTTACCTTTTAACACATTTTCTTTATTTCCTATTGCCCTTCTGTATTTTCTTCCTTGTAGTTACGTCAAACAAATGAAGAACTGAGCAAAGGTTCGCGTATTCTTTCTGATATGACTAAACGGTAATTATTTTATGCCTTTAAATGAATATTGTATTTTATAGTATTTTACAGTTTTATTTACAATGTATAAAAGTTGTTTAACTATGTATAATCCTCCGCTTAAGGAGCATGTTATACACATGTCAGAAATTTCAATAGTGGTTAAAACGTTTGTACTCTTTTTTAGGTTCTATTCTTGATCTCGAATCGACACACGATCGTCAGATTCATTTCTGTCTGAGCATCAGAATGCTCTCCAGGCCTACAATTTTTTGAATGCTCTATAGAGTTTGGCAACCATAACTTGTCAGTTGAACCTCATAAACTAACTATTTTGAAATCCCGCGATAACACTCGTTTTCTTGATGTTTGAGACTGCTATCCTTAGTAATATAAGATTGAAGACGACAAATGTTCGAAACTCAGCGATCAGATAGATACGCTCTGGTATCGCAAGCAACTCTGCAAAGAAAATTGAATGCGATTTACCCCCGAAGCAAAAACTAAGTTACGGATAGATTGTTTAGATCCGTTACCCTATTCACCCGTCTCAACCTTTGTCACAACCGAAGCAATAGGTAACTGTTGCAGAATTTCAGCATTTGCTTGGAGGGAATTTGTGGCAGGTGTAGTTCCAATGTTACATCCCGGTTAGTGGTGGCTTTCAAATGTGAACCCCGAAAATGAAGGGCCCATTAACAGTTTGCTGCGGAGAACTAGTATATGCATCAAACAGTATTTAAATATATATCTGATTGATTAATGTCATGATTACTGCGAAATATGATAACTTGTATCGATCAAGGCTGGTATGTATGGATTAGCTGGAGTAACAGGTGCTCAGAATGATTTGTAATTCTCAATCTTGATTAAATTTTGAATATCTTGAAATCTATTGTGTTGGTATCATGTACCGCCTCCGTAATCTTAGGCTCGATATATTTGATATATAGTGTATTGGCTTTGAAGTAGCGTTATTGAAGACTTATTATGAATTTAGCCACACTACTTCTTGTATACATATTCGTATAGGAGACTGTTTCACATAGTTGTCACACGTTCCTTGATCAAGTATATTGTGAGTTAAGGCGCAGTACCGGCACTTATTTATGGGTTGCCTATAAGCACGAAACGCATGTGTACATGAGGTTATACCTTTCGCTCATGTTGAATTTGATTGGTCATTCTGATCATATTTGAACTACTTTGTTACAAGGTGCGCAATACCAAATACACAATTACAGTCAAAGGCTTGCGGGTACTATCGGCTAGTAAAACCGGTGATCTATGTTGGATCGTAGACTCTACCGAACAAGAGCACTTTGCCCCGGGATATAATGGCCTATGAGGTTTACTCAAATTATATATCCAGAAATCGTATTATGAAATACCGATAGAGGAAGTTTCTCTAACTATCAACGCAGCTATATCCATAAAAGATTGTCGCATATATTTATACGAATGGAAATCAAATCCATATATATTCAATGCGGTTTGATCCTCGATAATCAGTTTGCCGTCGTACTCTGATGATGATCATGGAAGGTGGAAACGCGTCAGTGCGTTGCGGCTGGCGGTAGTTTTGTTATGTTCATCGACTGGTTAAATACAATGGGATTATTGTTTACTTCAAGCTCGCAAACTTGATTTAAAGAATTGTTTCCACCACCCGCGCAATCAATTATTTTTAAATTGTATTGCCTATATATGTATATGTGGCGAAAGCTGCAAACAATTAATGTTCGTGACTGCATAGAAATTGTGCAGCCGACATTTCCAGTCAAGTTCAATGTATGCAAGACTACTAGAGGTGAGAGCCGCATATCTAAATTTGATTTCCATTTATATTCAAGCCCTCAATACAAGAATGACCAGATCTCAGACATCACTTTGCAATACAGCGACAAAGACCTTTAAATGCACACAGACACATACGCAAACACACGCATGCACTCTTACTAATCAGCCAAAACAAGATATAGAAATTAAACCTCATCAGATTTGTTGCCACCTGCACAATCAAATAAAAACCCAGAATATATAAGAACGAAAGTTTGTAAAGTGAAGTTTAATATTATCGAAATAATCGGCCATTATCCACTTTGTTATTAATGTATTTTTACTTCCGAATTATAATATATATATATATATATATTAGTAAAAGATGTTTGAAAGAGAGGAAAAGTAGCTAGGCGCAATTTTACTTAGCGCTTGGCAAGCCCCGCGGTTATCGTTATGCCCGAGATTATTTTCAACATTATATATTGGGTGAAACGCAGTTGGAAAGATTGTTGTATTTATGCTGTTCTGATATTAAATTACTTTTTAATAGTCAACTATACAGGTGGAAAAATGGTTTTGGGTTCTTTAAATCATGTTTGCGAGTTTGAAGTAGACACCAATCCGATAGTATTTAACCAGTCGTCGAACAACATAGCAAAACTACTGCCAGACTCAACACACTGACGCTTTTCGATCTTCCATGATCATCATCAGAGTACGACGGCAAACTAACTAGCGAGGATCAAACCGTATTGCATATATGTATGGAAAAATAGGTATGCGGCTCTCACCTCTAGTAGTCTTGCATACATTGTACGTGACTGGAAATGTCGGCTGCACAATTTCTATGCAGTCACAAACATTAGCTGTTTGTAGGTTTCGCCACACACATATATAGAGACAATATAATTAATCAATAATTGATTGCGCGAGTGGTGGAAACAGTTATTTAATCAAGTTTGCGAGCTTGAGGTAAACACCGATCCCATTATATTTAACCAGTTGTCGAACAACGTAACCTAACTACCGCCAGCTTCAACGCACTAACGCGTTTCGACCTTCCATGATCAATCAATTATTGTTTAATTGTATTGTCTATATATATATATATATATATATATGTGTGTGTGGCGAAAGCTACAAACAGCTAATGTTCGTGACTGCATAGAAATTGTACGGCCGATATTTCCAGTCGCGTACAATGTATGCAAGACTACTAGAGGTGAGAGCCGCATATTTAATTTTTCTTTCCTAATATATATATATATATATATATATATATATATATATATATATATGCAATGCGGTTTGATCCTCGCTAGGCAGTTTGCCGTCGTACTCTGATGATGATCATTAAAGGTCGAAACGCGTCTGCGTTATGGCTGGCGGTTTTTTTGTTATGTTATTCGACGACTGGTTAAATACAATGGGATTGGTGGTTACTTCGAGCTCGCAATCTTGATTTAAAGAATTGTTACCACCACTCGTGCAATCAATTATAGTCTAAATGGTCAATGAATTGGTTCCGATCTGGCATCTATAATGGTCGAAAGGTTTGTGTTTATGATGCAAAGAATTAAATTTGATTTATTAAGTAAGGTGAAATTATACAACCATTACTTCTGATCAAGGCTGTGATCATGATATAAACTCCTGACCCATTATGTACATACATTTGTCAGTATAGACTAAGAAGTTTAGAAAAGGCAATTCATCCAGTAGACCGGTTTCGTCCTTATTGCGAACTCATCAGGTACTGGCCAGAATTTACCGCGGACAGGGCACGTCTGCTTCGGAATCTGGTGCTCTAACTGCGTCATCCTGCCGCACACCACACTCAGTTTTCAGTTATATACAATTACTTTTAATCAAGGTTGCGAACTTGATATAAAATTCTTAGTTTATACTGACAAATGTATGTACATTATAGGTCAGGTGTTTATATCAATATCGCAACCTTGATTAAATGCAATTGTTATCACTGTCCGCGCAACCAATGTTCGTTTAAACTACACAACCTTAATGTTGATAGCCGTGTGCATGCCGGAGAACTACTGAATGAATTTAATGAATAGTATCCGAACATTAGATTTGTAATTGGAAACGAGGAGGATGATACTCTAGTTTTTCTTGATGTGTTACTCAATTGTGAAACTGAAAGCGTATTGTGCAATTCAGTCTTCCATCAGAAAACATCGACGCCACAATATGTGCATTTTAATAGCTACTGCCTATTAAAATGGAAAAAATACTTAGTTAAGACACTGTGCAATATGTCATTGTTTATTCATTCGACAATGTTTGCACACTGAGTTTGATGTTGTGCGTAATAATCTTTTCATTAACGGTTAATCACCACATTTTGTAGATAAGTATAAACCTTGAGATATAATAAACTTCAATTCGCAATTGATCATTATTTACTTCTTCAATTTGTAGTAAATATGTATTTACCGATACTCTATTATTTTAATTGTGCAGTCGTTATAATTTTCTTGGACAATATTCAAAAGTTTATTCATGCAATGACGTTTTTTTGTGGCTCAAAATCTTTTATTAAGGTAACTTAAATTTGGTCGTAATCTTTTGTAGATATTAAGCAGGAAACAGCTCTATGTTACCTGATTACGGCATATACAACCACTGGTTCTAATTTTTAATCGTACAAAACTGATAATATACGATTAAAAGTCTGTATCGATACTGTCATAATATATGCTCATATGCGACTGAAAAGCTGTGTAGTTTAAAGGACCAAACACATTTATTCGTCGGTGATTATATCTGTTATTTTATTTGAATAATGCGCATTTTATACCATAGAAAATTATACTCTCCTGTTGACTGTTTCCTTTATTAAGCATTGCTAGCTTTTTTGTTTACGTTGTGTTTAATTGTGAAGATAACTGGAATCAATATTATCTGTACATTAATTTCGTCTACTTTGTTTTTTGATTTAGCTTCTTGCAGAACCGGATTTTTTTAATTTTGATCGCGGTCCTCCTTATTTTTGTATTTGGGATGGCAATTTACTTCTCCATATCAAAACATTTTTCGGCGTCCACGCATGGTGAAACATTAGTTGCAGTTAGCAACAATTCATCTTCAACCAACGAATACTCCAACAAAACACCGTATGAAGCGAACGTTCGAAAGTAGATAATACATGGTAAAAAACTATTTTATTGAAATTTTCACATTTTCCTCACTTTTTATTAAATCAGTGTCATACATATGGAAACTATTCTATTAAGGTTTATCTGTTATTGATATCTGTTGTCTTTTTAAAATGCTTTTTCATTTAAAACCATTAGTTGTAATTGTTCTCACTGTAATATGGACGTGGCATTTAATCTTGTTACCAGAAAAAAGTTCTCTTCTCTTTCTTAAAAAAATATTTGTGGTAAACATTATTTGTATTTAATTTTTTCAAAATAATCTTGATGGGAAATTTGTTCGGTTTTGTGTATTATTTTAATATTTTTTCTTTAAAACTTGGGTTTAAAGCTAAATAGTTGAAAGTGCTAATGATTGCATTTTCTAAGTGTTCATTCCAACTGGCTCTTATCAATTATATCGGTCTTTCAACATTTTACCATGATACTTAACATTGCAATATTCCTTGCTTTTCGCATTAAAACAATTTAAATTTTTATTATGTCATTATTTTTCCTGGACATATAAAGTGGTAATGTATAAATATCATTATAAGCAATTCCCTAATTAACAGATGGTAATTTACTATTTGTCGTTTTTCTTTAGTTTCATATGCTAACACTCATGTCAAAATGTCAAAGAATATATTCATGAGTCTCAGAAGACTTTATAATTTGTTTGTTATTCATACTGTATGGTCAATGTAAACGTCTTAAAGTTGTGATTAAATTCAAACGATTTGTCCTAAAGTGACACACCAAATGTTTATGTTGATGAAACATCGAAGGGCGAACGTAAATTTAGTTCCTGTTAAATGTCTCATGATATTTGCTGATAGTAACTTGCATCCAAAAGCTGCAGCGTTCAGGCGTCTTTAAATCTCCAGAAATTGATCCGTCAAATGGCACCAGGTAATTATATTTGATATCGATTACAAGTAATGCGCTATTTAGCGCAATGTTAGTCTTCTGATAAAATTTGTTCATAATGTCGGGTTGCCAGCACTTTAACCTTATAATATTCCGAATAGGCATTTCGTGGGAACAATTAGTGCATGTTTTCTTTTTTCACTAACGGAACAGCATTTCAACTTAGTGAATCTCAGATAGACAGTCACTACTATTGATCATACTTCTTAAGAGCGTGGCAGAAACTTTGGCGAGCTTGGCGTCGGCGCCCCAGTTGTTCATGCTTATGGCAAGACATCCGCGTCAAACATTAATTCTCATATCTAAAGGTCAAGAAATTCTGCTCGTAATGTGGAAACGGACAAAGGAATCAGCTAACATTAAGCAGAGTATCCCGCGCGCCACTGAGTCTAAACGCAGTCCGGAGCAGCAACCACGGTAGGACATTGCAATCATGGCGTAACTAGAGAATGTAACGATGTGCAAAATTTGATCCAAATATCTCGTACCCTTTCAGTTTTGTGCAAAGGTTGGTTTATTCTGTTTCCCTCGCCCGTCACGAATTATTTTATAACTAATAGCGGTCAGTAAGTTTGACGTATCAGAGGGAAGACCGATAGAATGACAGTTGGTCGTGGTGTTTGTGTCATCTTAATGGAGATGAGTACCTCAACGAATTTGGTACCGATTCCCATCTCCAAATTGTGGCAATAAACTGGTGTGATTCTATGAAACTTCATTAAATAGCTAATTTGGATAGGAAGCTATCGATCCCAGTGGCTTTGCGCCCACACGTGAGAATGCCACGATTTTTAGCTTCATGTAATATATCATCGATATCGATCTCATAAATAAACCCAGAGATTACTTCGCTTTTGACCATACGGCTAAATATGTGTCCTATTTCTGACATTGTGCATTTTCGATTAGCTGCTCTTTCGTTGCTGGAGCTTCGGCCTCCCTGGTCAAAGAAAATATATATAAAAATGGATTGGTGTTTATCTTAAGCACGAAAGCTTGATTTAAATAATTTTTATTTCCACTCGCGCAATCAATGATTGTTTATTTACGATACGATGTCACTTCCTCAGGTGGCGTACTGTCTGTTCTATTATTATAGATTGTGTTGGGCTAGTTGGAACTTCAGGTTTAAGTGATGCTGCATTGACTCCATTTCATTGAAAGGCTGGTAAAATAGGTTGGGTATAAATGAATATTTTGCGTAGTGCGTGGCAGGCCGTCGTAACCGTCAGAGTCATAGATTCTGAAGCCGACGTGCCCAGGTTCGAGCTCTGGCCGTGGAAAAATTGTGGATGGTACATTAAGAGTTCCCAATAAGGACGAAGTCGATTTCTTTTTGTTCATTATACAATACTTAGTTTATACTGTCAAGTGAATGCACGATGGAATTGATGTTTATATTAAGCACGCGATCTTGATTTAAATAGTTCTCCATGCATGCAATCTGTTTGTTTTATTGCATGACATTTAATTGAATACCGCTTCCTCATGTAGCGTGATTTCTGTTCGATTGTGCAAATTTTAATGTAGCTTGTTGGAACCTTAGATATTGAGAAATGCGATATTGGATCCATCTGAAGAAAATGCTGACCAAAAAAATTATTATTTACCTGAGAATTGTACGTTTTGTGCGACAGGTTGGCTTAGTGGATAGAGTCACAAAATACGCGGCACAATTCTCGAAAGTTCTGCTAAAGTTGTCAATAACAATGAGACTCGTTTACTGGATGGGTTGTCTTCGCTAAATCATGCAACGCTTGGTATATACTGACACATGTATTTATAATGGGATTGCTGTTTATATCAAGCTCGTAGCCTTAGTTTTGAGCACACGCACGTCATGTTTTGGAAATATATCTGTAATTTGTAGATTTTTCTAGGCTTGGTATGTTGTTAAAGCTTTCATAAATTACAACTGAGACACGATTTTGACTTTAAGTCTTAGACATTGAATCGGACGACAGATAAGATCTAATTAGTCGAAAGAACATTGTTATTAAAATATTCATGATGTTTCAATCTATTCTTTTAAATGTTTCCCGCGTGGATCTGGCAGACAAATGAAATTAATGGAATTGCGATGGGGTTGCTTAAAGGAATTTTGCAGCAAAATTATTGCCTTTGGCCAAGATGGCCAGTTAATATGGAGGTAGATGGAATAACAGCATCTTTATTTCGAATTTTTTTACCAAATTGAAATTATTACAATTATGCCAACGTGTGTAAATTGTCTCTTGAATTTCACTGCTGGTTTGTATGTCGTTTTAGAGTCGTCAATAAATAAGCGTTCTCGTCGGCGCTTCAAATCCTCAAACAACATTAAAATCAGATTCATACAGATTTTTTATGGTCTCATATTTGTACGTGCTTTCTGCGTCTTCATCCAGAAATTCATGCTGAACGGTAATAGTTTTATTACCTAGCATGTTATCTCATATAATTAAAATTAGGTCAGATTTTTTATTAAAATGTTCTAATCTGGCTGTCATATCATCGTGAAATTTAAGTTTTACATTAACTGCTAGGCTAAAATTTTCTCCTATTGGATCTAATGTCCTGTAAAGCTACGGGAATAATCAATGACCCCAAAAAGATACCTTGTTGCACAACTTATGAAATTGCTGCTGGTAAATTTGTTATTGAGTGCGCCAAATAGACTTCAATATCCCTGAAGACAAGCCATCGATTCCGGATAATTTTCTAGCTGCAGTCGATGTATACCATCGTAAAGTTTGCAGAGTATTTGTGTTGCCAAAATAAAAATGTGTGTTGATATTTCGTTAACTTCCAGATGTTCATAGTTAAGTCTGTTTCTATCTCTGTGATTTTTTGGTCGCACTCTATATTTTTATCATCTGTTTTAATAAATAAATGCGTTCAAGATGTAGGTTTTCAATAAAGGGCATTAAGTATAATATAATGTGTTTCATGCCGCTGTACTGAATTTTGAATTTAGTTTGTTTCTAACCAACTATATCGCAGATTTTATGAGTAAACTCTGTTTTTATTTGTAATTAATTGGGTGTCGGATGGTTATGGATCCAGTTCATTACATCTTACTTTTCAATTGATTTATTAGTGCTATTTTGTATCTTAAAAGAGATATTTAATGAGCTTAACTGGTCATCAGACTACTTCAATGTTGTAAAAATATAAAATGAGTATCTTTTAAGTAAATTTATGAAAAATTGATACCGATCACTAAGCTTGTATAATATCCTGTTATAGTATTGACTTGATGTGTTAAAGTCTAGTAAAAAGTAATGTTTTTGATAACATTCGATACTGCCTATCAACTTTTGGTTGTAAAAGTATATGCAATCTTTAATATTCTGTAAAAATTAAGCGTCCTTTCACGCGTTTTCTGATGACGCCATAATGTTTCACAGTCATTATGGTTTGCAACGATTGTTTAGGCAACTATGGAGTCATGGTTAGTACTGTTTTCTAGTCAATTAGACCATTTATGCATTGCTCTTAAACACCGAAGCTGTTTATATATTTCTTGTGGTCATCTCGTTCCGATGTTCAACATTCATCATTACTAAAACTCTGATGAATTTGATTCTTGTCAATCGCCTATTTATCATCCAAAAGACAGTATGGAATGTGATTTTTCAACATTATTATTTTAAAATGTTTTTGATAGATTATGTAACATTACTATCCTATTACTCCACATTCTTTAAAAAAATATATTGTGTGTAAAGTGCGTAATACCGACTCCTACTGATGAGTCGCCAGTAAGCACGAAACGAATGTGCATGAGGTTATACATTCCATTCATGCTGTCTTTGGTTTATACTTCAATTTGCTATTAGGTGCGCAACACCTAAATAAGTTCTCCTCTACAAACATTATCTTACTGTTATATATTTAATTGAATTTTATAATGATTACCGCGAAATATGATAACGCATATTGATCAAGGCCAGTGTGTATAAATTTGCTTGAGTACCAGGTCTTCAGAAAAAGTTGTAACTCTCAATTTTGATGAACTTTAGCATATATAGAAATCCATTTTTTGGTAACATGTATCGATTCGGCAAGCATAGTGTTGGTATCGGGTGCTGACACAATAGCCATAGTGTTGGTACCGTTTAGCTATATATATATATATATATATATATATATATATATATATATATAATATAGATAGTAAGTTGGTTTTGAAGTTGCATTGTCGAAAACTTTGAATGAAGTTAGCTTCACTATTGCAGAGTCACACTTTCGTATAGGAGATTGTACCGTCCTATTTTCCCATATTCCTCACCAAAATATATAGTGGGTAAAGGACGTAACACTGGCTCTTAATGATGAATCACCAGTCTGCACGAAACGAATGTGCACGAGATTACACTTATAATTCGTGCTGTCTTTGGTTTATCCTTCATGTCTTATTTGAGCTAATTTGATATTAGGTGGACCACACCTAATACGCAATTGTATATATTTTAGTTCCCCGCCACACACAGTATATAACTGAATTTGAGCCTTGTCGATCGCCAATGGATCATTCAATGGAAAGTTCGCAATGTGATTTTTCAACATTATTTTGAAATCCTATTTAATAATTTATGTAATATATACTGCTGACCATATATAAAGATTTTTCGAAGCGTAATTTAAGTACAGATTAATCTCCTTCACGAATACTAAGTTGGATGGATTGAATATTTCTTGAAAAATTTTTTTTAGTGAAATTAAATATTGCGGTAAGATTTGGCCATGTAACTTTTGTTTTGATTATCTAATAATAGTATAGAATAACAAATGCAACGAATCCACTTGACCGGGTATTCTTAATTAACATACCTCAGTAGCTGCAAAAATTGTTGCTGCATCAGCTCGAAAATTGCGAAGGAGGAATGGTTATCCAGATTTATGTATTGTGTTTTAATTGAAACAAAGAGATGTAGTCTGGACCAATTATACAAAACAGTATATGCTATAGATTTATGTTAAATTTTCTATTTAGAGGTGATTTTATAGAATAGATTTGGTTGTAGGAAAGTAATCCAAACTATGGAACCGATTTTCAATCAATTCAGATGAAAGTTGGTTTTGGCGCAACACAACTTGAGTGAATTAGCCAAAGTAGCGAAATTGCATAAAGGATTACGTCCGTTGTGTGCATACATATACTAAGTTAATATATGGGGTAGGATTCAGCTTGCCATTTTCTACGCGCGTTTGTCAGTACACATAATAAAAATCTCTGGGCAAGTACTATAACCAAAATCCTGATAATTTCGCGTATATAAGCAACAGTTATCTTACTATTTATTTTGCAAAAAACGTTTCCATATTTCAAACATTATTAAATTTATATTTCCTTGTGTGCCAGCATTTAAAAAATCAGTTAAATTATGGTAACGATGTTCATGATATATAGCTGCATTATATATAATACAACTGGTAAAATAATGTAAAAAGACTATAAATCCTATAGGCTGGTTTGGTATTTGTTGGGAACTTTTTATACTCTGTCCTGAATTTGCTGCGGACAGGACTCGAACCTGATCACGTCTGTTTTGGAATCTGTTGGTGCAACCACTGAGCGACCATGCCGCACACTACACACAATTTGCAGTTATGTGCTTACTAATATTTCTTGGTTAGCCTTTCCTTATGGAGCTTATATGGTATGTCTTTATGCCTAATGCTCCAACTAGCCTCTACAAATATGTCATTATAGAAGAAAAACACGCTACCTACGTAAGTGGTATTGAATTTAAAACTTATATTATTAAACGAGCATTGGTTGCGCGGGCAGTGATAACAAATATTAAAATCAATTTTGCGATCCTAATAGAAAAATCTTTTATATAATTTAACGAATAATGGCTGCACGGGCGATGATAAGAATTATTTATAATATTAAAATTTTGATTAAAAATTTTAATCTCCGTCTGTAAAATTAATGTTCCTTTGTTTGTAATAACATACTGATTGCCTGGGCGTATCCTTTGCGATTATCGATCAATAGAAGAAGGTACTATGCCAAAATTTACGATATATATTCAATTAACGTGGGACAGATTAAGACAGCCATTTGGTAGACGTATGTATCATAAACCTATTAAAATCAATTGCACATATATTAATTCACTAAATATCATAAATTGTTGTTGTAAAAGATATATCGCGGGCTTATGACTTATCGCCGGCTCCTACCAGTCAGTAGATAGAAAATGCGAAACACGTGGCTGCAGTAATGCACATTTTGTTCATGATGAATTTGACATTTCACACAATTCGTGCATAAATTAACTCATTTTAATCTTTGATATGTATGACATATAAATGAATTTATTTTAATTCTTCGCCATCGATAATAAATAAATAACATATATGAAAATGAAGTTTTTAATAGATTAATATCTTGTTTACTAAAAGAACTTCACGCAATGCATTCTCGCTCTTGGACAGTTGGATTAGCTAATAGTCACTGCATTCATAAGTAAATACGTACATTAACACCGATAAGAGACTCGAACAGTGGGTTCCAGTAGAGCGTGAGTCTTCACCAAATAAAACTAGAGAACCAAACAGGTAAAATATGATGATGCGAAGTACACTCAAGTTCGAATGAAGTAACGTCGCCAATCGTCATTCCTCCTGCTTTCTGTTGCGTTATTGAATTTTATCACGTTAAATGGTGACATATGTCGGTTAACTTTCTGTTGAGTACCGGTAAATTCATGGTAAAGCTACCTTTGCAACTAGTTAGGATCAGCTGGTCGGAGATTGAAACGGTCACATTAACAAAAATAAAGTTTTAAACATATCGCATGAGCTCTAAGTCTTCGTTAGCACTATACAGATTTTTATTTACTCTAATTTATACTGATAGATTTTGAGTACTTTTATTCGGGACAGTTTTTGTATGCACATGGACACGTAGTTACTGAGTGTGGAGGTTAATTTAATTATTGGACACCAATTAACTCCTCATATAAAAATAAATCAATTTTTATTTTTTGACATTTGATGTTATCGCTGGTTTCGTAAAACAAAATTGTAATTTTTGAAAAAAATTGTAAATTTTTTTGGAAGTTCTTTTGTTTATATTGTCGAAGTTTTTGACTTGTCTTGTCGAAGGAAAAAGTTTGAGTTTGATCTGAGTTTCTAAATTGCACAAGCGGAACACTGCGTGGTTCCATCTCCGAATCTTTGCTAATAAATCATTTTCATCCTCTTTTTTCAATCGTTCTTATTACGTAATATCAGAAGGATCTCAAATTTTCTTCAGGTAATTGACGTGGATATTTGTTTTCAAGGTCACCACCGTATCATCCATATAATCTGTGGATATCAGCGTATCCTGGTAAGCTTAATTAATATAATATATAAATTGCAAATAATTTAATATTATGGCTGGTTTATTAAATACTGAGGATACAGAGCAGTTGGCTAGTGGACTTAAGGATTGTAGCTTAAAAGATAGTTCAGAGGAACTTAAGTGTTCCAAGATAGATGATCATTCCGCATATATGGATTTTCCGGGCCTGGCATCCCAGAGACTCTATTATGGTAGTGACCAAAGGGCCTCTACACTGAGGATAACGCCATTAATTTGGAGTTGAAAATGCCGAGGGCATATAAATTTTATCAACCTGTATTGACTTACAGTAATTTGGATTTATTGTAGTAGTTACCTTTTTGTGTTAATAGGAGAAGGTCTATGAACGTTCGAATGAAACAAAGCTTTCATACTAAGGCGTAGTTCTTGTTCTTTCTCGGAGAGAAACGCTTGAGGGATGGCTGATTTGAAGAGTAATGGGTCGGCTGCTTCTTAAGTTAAGATAAATGGTGTAGTCGATTGGTACTTATGCAAAAGAAACAAGTTACATCAGCATTATCGGATGCTAGCCATAGAAGCCACGTGTATTTTTGTTTCTTCATAAGTGATGCTAGCTTGTGATTATATTTAGAAGCTGTCTTATGAAATAATTTAAAAACAACTGTGCTGAGTTTTAATAAAAGTCATTTGTGCATTTTAAATTCTTTAAAGAACACTAACGCAACATACTTTATTCTATAATTTTCATAAATTTAGGTATTTTTTAGAAGTTATATTTTAATAAATTATTAAGTTTCTAAACTTTTTTCATTTCAATTACTGCAGGATCGACAATTTTTATTTCTTCAATCACTATATCATTGATTGGTCTATCATTCTGTGTCGGAACTTGTTCCATACAAGCAAGAGTTCGATATCCCTCGACAATTTGACTAAAATAGACAAGTAAACATACATATAAAACATTCATTCATAAAAATAAATTTATATCCTTAATGATTAATATATGTCCCTTACATACAAGCATACATATTATATATAGGACTCTAATGGCCAGGCTGGAGAAAAATATGCCAATAATTCAAAACCAAATTTTCTTCTGATTGCATCCTTTTTTCTTCAGATATGCAAAACATTTATTACTCGAAATGAATTTTTTAAAACATTTAAAAATCCACAGTAGCGCTTTTGCTATATCTATTCAACTGATTTTACTGGAGGTATGTAAAAAAAAAGTTATTTGTAGATAGAACATTAGTCCACATTAAAAAGGTTACACAAAATACATACATTAGTCTAAAATGCTGTCAAAGGGAAACAAAGTTTTAAATAGGACTTGGACGGTCTCTTGACAGTGCCAGTGCCCGGAAAAAATATTTTTGCTTGTACTCCGGCCAACGTCGATTTATTGAAATATCTGCAAAATAGGGAAGCATACCAACACACCGAGCTCCTATTAAAATTGAAATAGCATTTTGTTGCCATGTTGCTATTTTTACAGGACATAACATAATTATTTATAGTCGAACTTGCCACAACAAGTTTGGTATGTGGTCGAAAAATCGTGAATTCAAACTTATAGTGCATCTGCCTACATATGATTGTTCACAGGAACAACTCCAATTATAGATAACAGCGGAATCTATCTTGCACACTAGTTAGAGGAAGCTTCGTCGTGGACGTTATCCTTACTAAGTCGGCTGCATTTTGTAGACAAGTATAAACTTAACGATATAACAAAATCCGCTGTGAATGTTTATACTGTTGATAAAAGCCTATGCACATTTACTTACAATATGATTGTGAAGAGGCAATTAAACGCCTAAGAGATAGATTGCGTTTCGTTTTGACTTTTACATATTTTACAGTTTTTAGTTATACTTATACAAATTGAGCTCGCTGTCTATATCACTTTGCAGCTACAATCGTATTGTACATAGAAACTGTTATTTTTAAGGGAATTGAATAATATTAGGACTATCCTTTCTAATACTTCATGTCCTTTTGAATTTCTGTATTCTCATACATTCATTAATCATGAGTATAATTTATGGGTCGATTAGTCATATCAGAACACCTGTCAATGTTTCATTTCCATCATATTTGCTAATTTAACAAAATTATCTATCGCATTATTTTTACCAGCCGCAAAACCTGTCCGACTGCTATGCTGCGCAAATATTTAAATTAGAGAGAGGTACTTATCTTAAATTTGATAATTTTATGTATATAAATACTTGTTTAGTCGTTTAATGTAAGGCTTACAGATTTTGCACGACCATTGTGCCTATTCAATGCTTAGAAATCACAGCATTCTATATTTAAATTAATGTACTCTGCTTTGCGCGAGCTGTGTTGGATTTCACTATAATGTTGCTCATGGAAATGTCTGATTAGCACACTGCAGTGATTATCTGCTCATAGAACTTATCCACTGCCATTATCAACCGAATCACAATTTAATTTTAAAAAGTATCGGAATAACCCATTTGAAATATGTCGTTTTTTCTATTTTAAGACAATTTTCAACTCGGCTGCCTATTTAAAGGGTGCTTGGAAATAAAGCAATTAGTTATTCCATTGAAAGAATTTGGTTTCTCAGCTTCATTATTTTGAGATAGGTTAAGATCAACGATTGTAAAACCCAACGTCGGCAAACAAATTTATCAGTAGAGCTCTTGTAAATGTGCGATGATAAACATTTCCAATTAAATTTATTATTGATTGTTAATTTTATACCAATGTTTCTTCTAATTGATACGACCTGTAAAATTTGATCAGGTCAATGAACATATTTGCTTTCTCGGTATTCTTTGTCACATGAGTACCTCGAATTACTAAAAATGAGAATACATTTATATACATTATTATTATTATTATTATTATTATTATATATATATTATTATTATTATTATTATTAATTTTATTAAGGCTTGCATTCCAAAATATTATATATATATATATATATATATATATATATATATATATATAACTTGGAAAGATGTAGATGCTGTAAGATTATCACCAAATACGCACACTCGAGTAATGCAGAAATAAATATTCACACTTTCCTCAAAAAGATAGTAATCTCAGTAAGATAGGTAAATAGCTGGCACTAAACAGTTGACCATATGTCATACATCTATACGAAACAACCATAAACATACATATTGAATAACTTGGCACTAAACATCCCAAACTACACAAACATGTGGCATATACAATACAATCTAAAATAACTTGCATTTATTCATTTATTACTCCATTTATACTCAAAGTGTAATTTAAGTTTTCGTATAGTTAAATTTAATCGAAATATTTTAAGAAAATCTAATAAAAATATTTTTTTATTATTATTATTATTATTATTATTATTATAACATCAATCTATTAATTTAGTGTGCTATTCTTCCTACTATATAATTAATGGTATACATTGAATTTTTATGGCGCAATTTTGATTATATATATTTTCGGAATAAACCAAACGCTGCATAAGATAGAAAAGGCAATTCATCAAGTAGACGGGTTTCGTTTTTATTGGCGACTCTTCAAGTAATTACCAGTATTTGCTGTGATCGGGGATCGAACCGGAGTACATTTGTTTCAGAGTTTTGATCACCACTAATAAGTCATCCCTGTCGCAAACTAAACTCAATTTTCTGTTACATACCCAATTCTGTTGTCAGTGTTACCTTTAGATGGAGCCTATTTTGCATCTCTATCGACCAATCTGTCATTATATAACAGACAGCAAGCTAAACGCTACACAAACTTGCAAAGAGAATTCATCATGTAGACCGATTTCGTCCTTATTTAGAACTCGCCAAATACTTGATAGAACTTTCCGCGATAGATTGGTGGTGTTTAGTTAGAACTTTAGACCCTAAATGATACCCAATAGGTTTCACCAGGAGGAAAGGCAAACCAAATATTAAGTTGGTTTATAAATTAAAACATCGTGAAGTGTGTGACACGGGTGGTGCATTGGTTGACTGCAAGATTCTGAAGCAAACTTATATACTACTTTATAAAATGTTTAGTTTATACTGACTATATATATATATATATATATATATATATATATATATATATATATATATATATATATAAGGGATATCATTATGCGCACGAGTAGAGTAGAATAGTCCAATATTAATGCAGCTTTCTGGAGGCACATAACTGAAGTTATTCATTCAACGACTATTTAAATGAGCGAAAACCATATATTTGTTATCAAACTAATTCATTATAAACACGTTGTAACTCCACTTCAACTTGCTTATATTATTCACAATTGATTAGTTGAGATATGGACTAAAATGTAAGAATTTCAGAGTCAAATGTTGGAACCTAAACTCCAGTGTAGAACGCCGATTTTCAGGACTAGTCTGCTAATGGATGACGGTGAGATAACTAGCTGTCCAACTGCAGTCGTGAAGTACTACATTGACCTATCCAAGTACTCACGATAAACTAGTTATTCTATTAATTGGGATGGTTGTATGCAAATTTTAAAGTATAATATCTGTAGAAATTGTAGTTATGTAATTGAATTGATTGAGACCAAATTTAAACGTAAAATGAAGCCTTTTGGCTGCAGGAATATCTCTACGCCCAATTATATATCAGACTATATTTTTTATACAGCGAAGGTTTTCTGAATCAGAATCGACAATGAATACTAGTATAAGACCTGGCCTAATAGAATAGAATCGAATTTATTTATTGAACCTAAACAACTCTTTATTCTTAATTTTTCGAAATATATGTATTATAGTATTACTGCGACTAATAACGCACAGTAATAATTTGTATATAGCACAAACTAGGACATTTTAGAATATTTTGCTCTGATCATCATAAAAAATACGAAGTTTACTAACTATATATAGCTATTACAAAACATGCCATTAAAATGAACATTTTTATAATTAAACGAACATTGGTTGAGCAGGCGGTGATAACAATAATTATAATTAAGTATGCGGTCTTCATATAACCACCTGACCCATTTATGACCTACATATGTCAGTATAAACTAAGAATTGTATAGTGTAGAAAAGGCAATTCATCCGGTAGACCGGTTTCGTCCTTATTGGGAACTCATCACATACTGGCCAGAATTTGCCCAGGTTCGAGCCCTGTCCGCGGTAAATTCTGGCCAGCATTGGGGAGCTCCCAATAAGGACGAAACCGGTCTCTTGGATGAATTGCCTTTTGTACACTATACAAGTCTTAGTTTATACTGACATATGTAATAAATTAATTAATTTTAATAATTTCATTACAATACAGACATGTACCGCATTGAGATAATAATATATATGATAATTATTTGAGGTCAATAATTGATTTTTTCTATTCGCTTTAGCAATATTCTAACATAAATTTTTAAACGTGAGAGTCTTATGGACCCTTGCTTTTAATGACATTGACAATAATTTTTGCATAATCAAAATTTTTAAGATTGTCAGCTATCTTTTCTGCCGAGTAGGACCATCAAATACTATCTATCAGATATTACTTGAATAATTTCGCAGTGCGAGACAGAACTATTAAATCTCCGTAATTTGTGTTCGCGGGTTGTTTCTTTGAACTATCAGTTTCGCAAAGATCTGATTGATCCCGGTTCCAAGGGTGCGGATTCTTCCCTTCCTTCCGAAGGCATCAGCCTCTTTCATACTAACCAGTGAAAATGAGGTAGGAAGATTAGATCGTACCTCATTTCCAGTGGTTAGTATAAACGATGGTGGATCCTTCAGAAAAAAGGGATGAATCCACATCCAACCACCACGAAGACGAACTCGATGCGTACTTGGAAATGGGGATCAATCGGATCTTTGCAAAACTTGTATTGCAATGCGACAACCCGCGAAAGCAATTCGCGGAGTTTCAACATACTGTCTTATTTGAAATTATTCGACATATATATTATAGAAAACGTTGCTGCCTTTTTTATTCTTCTGTAGTCTTCTTCGTTTCTTATATATGTTAATAACTTCATTATAGTGTTGGATGGATTATGATATATACTATTTAACTAAGCATACGTTTATTATAAAGCAGGTATGTACCTCATTATTAGGCCTCTTTTTCATTGTAACTAAACTCGACTTCAATTCCTGGTGCTTAATATCATAATTTGCAATGGCAAAATGGATTAAGTTGAACTCATTTATTGTACAACTACGAGCAGGAAGCTGGAATCGTAAGTATTTAATCCAACTTCTTTTGGAAAATGTATTATACAATGTATCATATATTGTAGTCGATTTGAGTTCCGGCAAACAAATGGCCATTTTTACTGTGTTATATCTACCGATTCTTTAAATCAAGTTTTCGAGCTTGAAGTAAACACCAATCCCATTGTATTCAAGGAAAGTCGAAACGCGTCAGTGCGTTGCGGCTGGCGGTAGTTTTGTTATGATGTTCGACGACTGGTTAAATACAATGGGATTGGTGTTTACTTCAAGCTCGCAAACTTGATTTAAAGAATTGTTACCACCACCCGCGCAAACAATTATTGTTAAATTATATCTACCGAGTTTATATTAATTCTATTCTTCATTAATTGACTTATTTTTTTATTTTGTCGCGTGCGTGTAAGCTTAATAAATTTCAATTATTTGACAAATACGCCTGTTTGTTTCCTAGCATAATCATTTTAATTGACAATTACACGGTTTCCAGTAATTGATACAAGGTAGCTTGTGAGTGCATGGGTAACTAAATGTCTGTTAATACTTCGATTTTTGCGATGTATATGATTTTTGTGTTCTCTGCGTAAGCAACAGTTATTTTTAAAACAAGCTCTGACCAGTATTACGTGTAGACGTGTTACGCTCGGACGACTGTTTTGGAGCATTTTTACTTACCCGAAGGCGACGTAGCGCTTGTCCATCCATGGAGCTGGAGTTAGCATAATGCAGAACTGAGAAGTCTGTTTGTGCCTACCGCTATTCGCCATTGACAAAACGCCACGTCGGTCATGTGGAATAATGAAATTCTCATCTTAACATTAAATAAACAGATTTTTTGCATAATAAAATTTTTAACTTTATACAATTTTTACATAAAAAATGTGAACAATAACATAGAATTCTTTACAGTTATGTCCGCTAGCCATAAATACATAGACTTATTTGACAAAACAGTAGCAATTTGTAGCTAAACATGGAATTAGTTAAACTTTTTTATCGATTTAAATTTCAAGATTTGTTTAAAAAGCAAAGCTACTATTGCTGACATGATTTGTGCTGCGATACATCAAGTCTTCTAAAGTAATCGAATTGAAGAAAGTAATTTGCAGATATAATTGTCGATTCTTTGAATCAAGTTTATAAATTTGAGAAAAAAATCAACTTTATCTTATTTAGCTAGCATTAAAACAGGGCGAAACTCCATTGGACACTAGTTATTGCTGATTTGCCAACCGCCGAGTACGCTTTGCCTTTTGAATCACGATATAATGTCCAATTGTAATTAAATTAAACACGGTGCTGCAAATTTTCCAGAAACGCTTTGATTTCTATAATCAGTATTCCGAGAAAATCTGCAATATTGTGATTGACTCAATTACAAATTGACATACTACATTTTGTTCCATAAGAAAATGGGTACTTGGCGGTTTGAGATCGAAAATAACTAGTGTGTATAGATAGATAAATTTGTCATGGATACACTGCGCAGCAAACTATAAAAGGTCAACAAGGCAAATTCACTGTGAGCTACACGTACTGCGGTGCCACGAACTTTTATATTCATCATCAGAGCACGACGGCAATGTGACTAACGAGGATCAAGCCGCAGGGCACAGGTTAGAATTAGGAAAATCAACTATATAACTCTTCCTCTCCTAGTCATATCAAATACGTTTAATTGCGCTTTATTTAAAGAATTCTTATCACCACCTGCGCATTTGGTAATTGTTTAATTATGATTGTGTGTTGTCTCCCCCGTCATTTAACAGATTCATTTTCGATTGGCTTTGTGTGGTTTAGAAATGATTGTTGGCTTTTAACCACGTCTAGTGGAATCAATATAATACTAAAATAAACTAGGAATATTTAAAGTTTAACAATAATTAAAGTAGATTCTGTTTTACTTTGACAAACTTTAATAAAAACAGAAGATATGCTGCTTAAAATGTTGTATACTTCTGGCCTTTAACATATAATCATTAGTACCATTTTTCAGATCATCAGCATACCTCCAAAAGTTTTTCCATAAATCGAGTATCCATCATCACCTTGTCCGTACAAGATGTCTAAATTGAATTGAAAAATTTCTTACCACCACCTTGAATCCAGCCATTTTGCACAAGTCTGAAAAATTTTGTGCCTTGATAACTCATTTTGTAAGATTCAACTTCATTTTTCTTCACCTTATCCAATGAACCGCTGCAGAGAATTTCAAAATTTTTGCATGTCTTTGGCACAATATCTGAATACAATTCTATTAACAGTGGGTCAAGTGTTTGTCCTGATATGCTTACTAACATCGACGCAAATGTTCTCTAAACTGTATTATCACAAAGATTTACGCCAGTGTTTTGTAATCTGCTTTTGTAGGCTTCCAACGCAATCGACTTGTAGAGTGCTAATGGTCTAAACTCTTCAAATCCATACTTTTCTGTTGCCAATCTTCTAAGATCTTCGTATTTGCCAAGCGGTTGATCGTCCATAAAAACTATAACAGGACCCAGAAATCCCCAAAATTTACCACCTAGCTCCTAAAGATTTTAAGTTATAAAATATTACCTTTACAGTAGCTCGAATAAATTCCATCCATTCAAATTCCATCATACCGTGAATGTGTGGTTTTGCAAACACATCATTGTTCCTAAAATGTAGATCCTAGGCAATAAATGAAAATGAAAGTGAAAAGTATTTATTCTGGAAAATTTTTAATGAAACTATTCGTAAATGTGAAATTCTGCATTAAAAATAGCTATGAGCAATATCCGAAGCATAATTCACTTTACAATGAATTTTTCGGCTTTACAGTGCATTTGATGACCTACATGTTGAATTCTTTTAAAACAGCAACTGTTCAACAATTCTTATTGGTTACTCTACCACACATGGTGGAAGTTGTAATTGTCTCTCTTAGTTTAACAAATAACACACGAAAAAGTTAAAAATGGAGTAAGATCTTTTGTCTATTATGTTGTAGAAGAGATCGTTTCTTGAAGATAGAATTCACTTATCCTTTGATCTTTCTTTGTTTGCTGCAAGATTTTCCTCGTAAAAGCTTTTAGGATTGTGAAGGTAAGTTGCATCTTGATTTATGTGATTTATATGGCATATCATAGTTACCAGCGAAACTTCATAGAAATAATCACCGGTTTTAAATGTGTATAGATGTTAATGTTTAAAAAAGTATGCTGCTGGATTTGAGCAAATATATTGTTTTTCAGAAGGTAAGTATTGCATAGAGAAATTGGTTCAATCTCTACCAGATCATACTTGTTTTTCTACCGAACAATTCTTAATTAGTATCTAAGATTTCTGCTAGAGGGAATCTAGCCAATCTCTATTTGATTTAACAAAACAAAACTCACTTCCTTCGCATTGTTTACAGTCTTATGTTTCATACTATCCAAGCTAAAGGTAAGCTCAATTTGGCATCAAGTTCAACCTAATGCTCCAAATGACAATTCTCTAGAACACTTCGGCTATTGCACACGGTGCTGCAACGTATATTTGACACAGTATGTCTTTATTAGACTTACACATTTTATTTATGTTAGTATAGGCTCCGATAACGCGAAAAGAAAATATATGTGGACGGGAATATTGTGGTGGTTCAACCGGCGTGAAACGTAGCGCACTCGGTGAAATTAATCGTGCAGTATTTATCAGAATGTAGCTTGTTGATTTAGGTGTGGACGTAACAGATAGAATACAGGCCAATAAAGAGCCGAAGTAGCATGTTTTGACTATTACACCATAATGTCGCCGATTACTAAAAAGGCGCATGTAATTTTCTTGAAAGATATAACGGTATAATCTTCAACTAAAGACGACGACTTTGTCTTTTACAACATACGTATCGTTCCCTAACAATATGAGAATTTACAATGTAAATAATAGACTATGTTTATTTTACGCTAGCAATTTACGTTAAAATGATTAATTTCTATTAAAAATTTTTACTGCTCGCCTTTTGTCTACATTAATAGGCATGACGTTACTGATTAATTTTTTGAGTGTCACATTCATGATAAATCGAATATGATCTATTCAAAAATTATTTACTGCTTTGTATGCCAAATAAATGGCAGATGAGACATTTGCGAACAGCCACACAGCTTTGACTCTAAAAGATAATTCAATAAATTATTATTTTAAATCTTGAAATAGCAAGCTTCAAATTCTGTGACAGTAATTGTAGCATTAATTTACGCATTTATTAATTTTGGCCCTTTTGTATTTAATTTATTAGATACAAAATATGACAATAAATCGTTAATATATATATATATATATATATATATATATATATATATATATATATATATATAAACATTCCATCAGGTAACCAAGACGATTTATCCAGTATATTAGCTTCATCTCTACTGCGGAGTTAATGACTTTTTCCAGTGCGCTACCGGTTCCGCATACTAAACAAAATTTAAAGTTATATACCAACCTTTTTATTGATTCGCTTCCAATTCAGATTTTACGACATAATGGTCTAATTATCTACCACCAAAATGTCATTATCGAACAGACACCACGTTACTTTCTTAACTTAGATTGAATTGGCTTCTAGTGGCAGGAGTTTTGTTATATATATGTTATTAGTATAAATTAAACATTGCATAAATTGGCAAAGGCAATTCGTCCAGCAGACTGGTTTCGTCCTTATTTGACTCTCGTCAGGTATTTCCAGGAATCTTGTCTTAAGATATTCTAAATGAGTTCTCTCTTAAGCAAAGGATAATAAAAAACATATTTTGTTACCTGACATAAAAATTTAATGTAATATGCGGGAGGGGTGACTCAATGGGTGAAGCCCCGGACTATGAAGCAAATTTGCTAGTATTAGGGCCCCATCGACGCAAAATTTTGGATAGTACTTGAAACGTATAATGAGTACGATACAAATCTTGCGAGTGTAATTCATTTGCTCTTTGATACAGCATTTCGTTAATAATAAAACCATATGTGATATATATATATATATATATATATATATATATATATATATATATATATATATATATATATATTTATGATATCCATGCCGTTTTAATTAACACAGTATTCTTATAATTAGGAAAACATCACACAAATAACAAAGTGGATAAAGGCCATTTATTTCGTGAATACTAATCATCTCTTATACAATCATACATATTTATACATTTTGGGTTTTCAATTGATTATGCTATTGGTAACAAATCTGACTCGTTATTACTGTTGTTTCTTGTTTTGACTAGTTGGTGAGTGTGTATGCGTTTGTGTTTGTGTTGTGTATGCGTGTTTGTATGTGAAGGTCATTCTCGCAGTATTGCGAAGTGATGTCTGAGATCTTGTCATTATTTTTTTGGTATCTTGAGAGTTAGCTATTTGTGCACATTGTTCACTGTTACATATACAAGTGCTATTTTTCCCAGTATAGTTGATCGTTTCACCCACGCTGCGCAAGATTGCTATTTTGCTTGGTAACAAATGTATAAATATGTGATTGCATAGAGAGATGTTTAAGTATTCACAGGTAAATGGCCTTTGCTGTTTATTTATGTGTTGTTTTTCCTAATTATAGAGATATATATATATATATATATATATATATATATATATATATATATAATATTTCTAGTAAGGATAAATTGAAATCCATTGTTTTGTTATCATGTACCGCTTCGGTATCCATAGTGTTGTGTCCATGTATCTACTCGACTACCATAGTGTTAGTTCAATTTACAGAATAGGTGTTTTATATATACTGAGTTGTTTTTGAAGTTGTATTATCGAAACTTATATGAAATTAGCTCCGCTTGGAAACTCCACCGTCCAATTGCCCCACATTAATTGACGAAATATATAATAGGAATAGGGTATAGTACGGACTCCTACTGATGAGTCTCCATTAAGCGCGAAATGAATGTGCACATGGGATAATACATTCTGTTCATGCTGACTTGTGTTTATCCTTCTGATCCTATTTCAAATGATTTGTTAATAAATGCGCAAAGCCTAATACACAATGAAAATGTCTGCGAGATTGATATAACTAAATGTTATCGCCACCCACACAATTAATGATTGTTTAATAAAGAATAATAACATGAATTTGGATAAAGGATTTCCCAAAATTTATTCAAATATTCTTTTCATGTACGATTGAAGAACATCCAATATTGAAATAAATTTTAAAAATTTAAATAATTGGATGTTTAATTTACCACTGGTTGATTAAAAAATCTTGAATTAAAATCATTACTTTAATAATTTTTAGATTCTTCGTTTAGATTCATGTTCTTTGTCATTTTTCCTTGTTTATGCTCGGTTTCAGATATTTTATTTGTGTAATGCAGCAAGGCACTCTGTTATAGTATGCTACAGTTGGCTCTCAGACTTAAAACTTTGCTTATATTATTGTTTTGTACAAAGACTTTTTAATAAATTTTGTCTATCGGAATTCAGTGTTCTTATATTCTTCGGGAATCAGGCAGGCCAGGAGCATACTTAATTCATTCGGTTATTACTGCTGTGTCTGTCAATACTTTAGTTTGAATCTGTTGTTTCTATGAAACAAGGACATACTCCTTTCAATTAACAATTGTCACGACGACTTCAGAAACGTATTACTTGTTTTTCGCATATAGTGGTTAACATAAGGAATTCATTTAATCAGTTTTAAATATCAACCCCGATGAAAAAAATAAGACAAAGAATATTCTTATAGTTGAGAGGGTACATATTTAACGCGTCCGAGGTTCTTGTTTGACAACAAAACTATAGACTACAAAATTGGGCGACCGCGCTCGGAACTCATTGAAGGGGATGTATACAGAATTTTAAATTGTGCATAAATTAGTCAAGATCTCCAAAATCTACAAGAGAACACACAGTACAGAACATAAAATTCATTTCAGACAGTGTAAGGCGATATCCCTGGTATCTTCTACTCATGGGTCAGGTTCTAACGCAAGAGGGTTAGAAATGGCGGGCCAAAAGCCTGAAGTCTTATATTGACACCAAACCTGGAGATTGATACTCAAATTAGAGTTTGGATGGCCAATTTGAATAGAGTTTGTGTCATTAGAAATGTAGAATTCTTTTGACTTGCCTTGGAATGAACTGACTCTTTCCGTAAGTGAGAAGGTACAGGTGAAATTGGAACGTGCGCGGGCAAAGAAAAATATGACCTTCAAAAGCAGCGCGGTAAAGTTCCAGAGTAATGAATAAGAGTGAATATTGTAATAAAAGCGCTTCAATGATGTCTTAAAACATGTAAACTGCCGGCATAATGGTGAGATTCGTTTAATGGGAAATCTCAAGAAAGTTGCCGAGATAAATTTTAAAGAAATCGTCATTCGGGATGAGTTCACGTGGTCACTTTTCTAATTGATATAGGCACCGATTTTACGTTACTGTAGTCATATATAGAGAGAATTCATTGCCACGGTTTTATTATCAGCAATGGCCCGCAAATATTACTCTTATAGAAGTCATGGTGATGAAATTGTCGTCAGAGTAATTATAGCAGACGATATTTCTTAAATTGGTATGTTCTGGTCTCTAATGTAAAAACAACATAATTGGATGCTTAGACTGAGAATAATTACTTGGTTCTGAATTAAATGGGTTCACCCCAGTATTGGTGAGTTGTATTCGCTTTCCCCTTAAACATGCGGCTAATTATTTATATGTCGAAGTCGAGAAACACAAAGAAGTGTTTCACATATACAGGACATGGCACTATGGCGTGTAATTAGAGTTAGACCACTGATTGAAACTTTTGAATATCTTCACTGTTGCGCCAGGGCTCAGCTATTGATGCAGCTTAAGTTACAGTTTGCTGTAGGACAATTTCAGCACCTGTGCTGGAATGAGTTTTAATTCAGTTATTCTGATAGAATAGGTCGGGAACATATTCTTCCTTTGGTGTTAATGTCAATGTTTAATCGGTATGTCACCGAACTACGACCAAGACCAGAAGTGCTACGTCTAAGTTCTAGGGATAAACCGGTTTAAAACTGATGAAATAGATGTGCATGACTACTTTTAACAAAAAAACTACCAAAGAAGTCTTTACAATATCAGGAAAAGAGGTCTGGATATCTCTGAATCGTTGCATTTCTCAATTTACGCTCCTGGACGAAAATAAAGAGAAGTAAAACCGCATGAAGGATCAAAATTTCTAGGCCGTTCCTGATTAACAATTTATAGAGTCGGTAATTCCGTCGTGGAGAGAGCCGCAGGAATAACGCGAACCATATATGGTCTGTAACATGTATTCGTCAACTGGAAAAAGGAGAAAACGTCAATGCATGAATCGCCTTCTAAAAACATGTTTTCGTATTTCGGAGTCAGAAACTTCTCATATAAATGTAGATTAGTAATGTATTTGGGCATTTGAATTACCACTGGTATATAAAAATATATCGCATGTAAAAATAATTTTAAAAAAATATTTGTAACATTCATTTAAATTAAAGTTCTATATCTTTATACGTTGTTCGTATTCAGTTTCTGTAATTGTTTTGTTGTTCTACTGTAAGGTGCTTTGTTATAAAGTGCGAGAATGACTCAAGATTCTAATATCTTCCATATCCTAATTAATATAAAAGGACTTTTGAAATATACTTTGTCTATCGGAATTCCGTATTCTTATTTTATTAGGCGATCGAAAAGCAAAAGAGGACAAGTAGTGTATTCGGTTTTAGCTTGTGTTTATTTTAATTCTAGGCTTATTTTGATCCTAAGCATGTTGCACATAATTAACAAATATTATTTTTCTATAGTGTTTAATTGCATGAAAATTCACTACTGGCTTAGATGTGAGAAACTTGATTTCGAAGCAGAGGAGGGTAACGAATTTAATATAAGTGGTTCGGATGACCAGTTTGGAATGTCAATTTTGATGTAATATTCCAAATACAGAGCTAGTGGGTTTTCATAATCTCAAGCTGCTAAAAATTTGCCGTCTCACTGATTCATTTTAAATATAAAGACTATATTTTATATATTGCCATAAAATATATGTCTAAGAAACCAGCAATAATGCAAATGACCAAATAATTTAAAACGTCTTTTTGTGACGTGGAGTTAATTAGTTATTTAACCTATTACCGTAAAAAATGTTTTACACAAAATGTTAGGATTTTACTCTGAATATATCGCAGCCCAGTTTGGGTCTAATTTGTCTACTGTTAGCTCAATGCAGAAAAATATTTTGCAGTTATGGGGTCAACAGTTGTCTTAATAGAAGCAAAAAGATGGAACATGTAATACAAAATTGTTTTACTTAAATTCAATCACACTTGAGTACTACTATAGTAGTTTAGAACTCCTTCGATTAAGATTAGAATTTGATAATCAGCATGGAGGAGTTAGTGCGAATAATTATTCTAATTACAATAGATCTATAATAGTATACTTTTATTCAGACTAGTACAAATCTGCCATTTAATGGTCACAGTTGTTCATAGGATGCGCACCAACAGTTTTTAATTGAAATATACAAAGGCGTATGTGCTTCAATTAAACATTACTATGCTGACGACCCAGAATGCGAATATATACCTGCAAAGCCCAAACTGAATGAAACTCATGCGTTATTTAATTACTAGATTACCGCATTGAACAAAAATGTTTTATTCCAACGGATCAAGTGTATTAAAAATTTTTCAAGACCCTGATGATGTTAGGAATCACAGAGCACTGTACAACAAAGAATGCGACATAATAAAAAATTCAAAAACTGAAAACAACCAGAAAATAGCAATAAGAAGAAACTGAAATATTTTTAAAAAATGAATTTTTTGAAATTATTACAATATTTTACAATTAGTTTACTCCGTAAAATAGTTGTAAAAAAATCCGGCAAAACTAAAACAAAATTCTTTAAATCAAGTTTGCGAGCTTGAAGTAAACACCAATCCCATTGTATTTAACCAGTCGTCAAACAACATAAAACAAAAATTATTTGGTTTATTACATTTATATGGGGATGTACTAAACTCCACATTTCTAACTTTTCTAATGTTAAACAACGATTTAGAACCTTTTACGTCTATAGTAAGTCAGTGTTCGTATTATATTCAGGAAAACAGGTACTAAATTCGGCTGTAGCTACAGTGTTAATTCGCAAATTAAATTAATTTGGTTTTGGTATCGAACTTGAGCGTATTCCCCTGAATTAATAAAAATGACTAAGTTTGTATAAAGGGTTTGATTTCATTGTCAACGACGCCGCACGGATGGTTTAGCTAGGCAGTTTAGAAAGGTAAACTTAGACGGACAATTGGAAATAGAGTATAAGTAGACAGCTTACAAACACTAGAAAAAATCTACAATCCTGCTGACGGTAGTTTTGTTATGTTGTTCGACGACTGGTTAAATACAATGGGATTGGTGTTTACCTCAAGCTCGCAAACTTGATTTAAATAATTGTAAGCACCACCCGCGCAATCAATTATTGTTAAATCCTGCTGATATTTTTAATTTTGATTATGATAATACTTTCTCATGGTTGAATAAAAGACAAGGATAATTGTGTGGAGAAAGATAAATCCTCCGCCAAATGTAAAGTAACATTAACTGATAAATTTAAACCACCATGGCTGATTGTAACGAATTTTATTTAAAAAGAATTTTTTCTTTTATTTTCCAAAACATTCTTTGTTTAAATACTTGACTTTGAATTGTGCGCCATTTTCAGTTTTCGAGTGTCACGTTCCTCGACTGATTGTATCTTCCGTTGGTCTGCTGCAATTTTCACATTTTTCTTTATTAAAAGGATCAACATTCACAATATATATCTGCTTAAACTGTCTTGCATTTTTCATTGAAGCACACATAGAAGGGACGTTCTGGAACAGGTAATTTAATAATTCTGTTGTTCACGTATATCTCCTTCCAGATTATTTGTTTGGGTGTTTTGCGAGAGACATGTTTCACATTCCGATTTGCCTAACATTAAGTGTCGAATTAATAATTAAACTTCACAAACATGAAAGCTGATATTAAATTTGAGGAAACTAGTAAATTAGTGCAAGATATTGCCGATTTGAATTTAGCAGACGCAAATGGAAATATAAGCATGTCAGATTCTACTGTAAATTTTAGGACTTCAAGCGATCTGGCATCTATGGGTTCTCCCGGAATATCAATAGTTGTGGAGCTCTTGGCACCGTGATCAACAACAGAACTCCTTGAGATTTTTATTTCAAGTTTTGTATTATCAAAATTGAAATGCTACCACCAAGTGCTACTGCATACACAATCAATAATTGCCAGTCAAGCCTTCAGTTTCGTATGTGTTAGACCTGAATTACACCTTAATTTTTCCTATTTTGATGCATACAACTATTACTCTGATAAGATATTTTTGATGTCAAGAATATAATTGTAAGGAAAAAGCACCAGTGAGATATGGCTTATCTACATGACTAAAATTTTTATATATCTTTTTATATTGCACATTTTCAATAATATTATTATTTGATGAAGGTTTGAATCCAAAGCAAGGATATCTCTATCTTCCAACGGGTCGAGTTCCGTCGTGCACATGAGAAATGCTCATCACACAAAAATGATAAGTGCCTCTACGCAATAACATTATTATTTATTTGCTGCGCTGCCAGATGTGTTTCTGAAATGGTAGCCAGGAGAAGTTGTCTTTAGAAACTCATGCAACAAGTAAAACTCCCTTTCTTTGACTCCGCGCTCCCCATTTCGCAAGGACGACCTTTGGCCCCAGATCTCATCACAGTCAAATAGGGGAAACTTAGCTACCCAAAGAGATTCTGGAAAAAGGGCTGAGCCTCAGCCTTCTCACAAAAGATTGTCTATTATATGAGGGTCAGTCTCAAATTAATAGAAATATCTGCCCATCTTAATATCTGACAAGTCAAACTCAAACGAGACTTATACCCTGCTGAGAGGTGACTTGAGAAAGTACAACCCACACACACTGACACCACCTTCTCCAGTTTGTCACTGCTGCTCTTCTGGCTGAAGAGCAATCCAAAGAAAAGTTGTTCAGTTCACAGGACCTTGGTGACGCACTCTCCAGTCCACTCCCACTCACATCTTCCTGATTTAACAGCTCTCTCAATTAGCCCTTACCTGCACCAGTTAAGGCTTCTACACTATCTTGCAGCCATTACATGTCGCCGGCTGGACCACTGCGCTAAGTTTCCACAACGCATCTTCTGTAAACTGTTCAGGTCCACTCCTACAAGTTACCTTTTGGGACAGATATATAATCGAAATGAAAAAAATGCAGTTCATATTTACTATACAAAACTTGACCCAGCCCACGTATCATCAAATTAACTCCCTCTAGTCATTGAATCCATCGTCGTTCTACCCAGGATAATCAAGTTCTGCCTGGATTTCTTTTCCGTCCTTTAGAACACAGGTTTCCCTCACATCAAATTCCTCTCTGAGTGTTTCTGAACCCATATATCTGCCTCTTGCTTTCTAAACTACAATTATTTCATCAACGATAAATTGGTAAACAGCGAAAACTTAAATTCGACTTTGGATCAATTGTATCTATTTTTCACTTCATCACCGATTCGCCCATAACAATCTGCTGAAGGAAATGAACAACAATGCTTCTCCTCTCTGATCTAAATCTAATCTCCTCAAAGGCTCGCAACTTCAACAACCGTCACTTTACGCTTCAAAATTAATTCAACCACGAGCTCTTTTTCGTTCTAATGAGATCACTGAGGTATGTGGCTCTGTCAGACTTGTCGTCCCTCTCAATTCCAGCACAGACTTTTCCTCATCGGTGATATGTCTCTGGGCGACAGAATCATACGACGTGAGCCGGGACTGAGCTACAGCAGGTATTCAGATCTCTTAGAATAAATGCTGTTGATTGGACCCCGGCTGAATTTTTCTGCTTTCAGCTACAACTTTGACCACAAAAAGCATCTTCATCAGCACCAGACCTCTCTATATTCATCATCATTTATATTCAACAACTCTTCACTGCCTTTTTTTCTCTTTATACCTGGATCGCCATGCTGTGGGCATCCTAACTCCCAAGTATCTAATCAGGTAATTCAGTTTCCAAAAGCCGAATGACATCATGAGGGTTCTCGCGATAACTCACTCAGCACCAGTACTTTTTCCTACCTGAGGTGGTAGTCAAATCATAACGATCAAACAATAAGAGCACTGATGCCCGCCCAACACCTTCCGCACCTTGAGTCACTGCTGAATTCCTTCACTTTCGATAGAGAGGAAGAGATACTCCAATCTTCGTGATGATTCACCAAATCAAGAGTCTGCTGACTCTGTGATATGTTAACTGAGGGACTTCTTTTCAGAAGAATTTCTCGCTTTCAAAGTCCATATCCGTATCTCCATTTAATCGCAAAGCACTTACTCATTGCAGCATAATTGATGTAATGGTTGAACGCTCAAAGATGGATGACTTATCGCAGCTCTGTGTCGACAAGATTGTCGACGATCAAGGCCTTTCGCCTGAGAATGTACTTGATGTCGACAGCTTATCAGGCTATCAATGAAGTGCTCCAAGATTGAAAAGATTTAATTCATGCTCAGCTCCTCAACCTCAAAACCTGCTATCACTAAACACTCAATTACGTAAATGCAAACTCCTTATAGGCTGGGAATTCTCTCAGCTGACGGACTTCATTTTTTGCTAAACACTATCTGACGTTCATCACCTTTTCAAGATCATCGTTCCCACCTACCTGAGCTGATATGCTCATAAACGAGAATCGAGACCTTCCACATATCTGCTGCCTTCTAGCTCGTCAAGCTGAGCAAAAGATACTAATTCAAATAGACCAATTTGATCAAGATGTGGTGTCTCCGGTCAGCTGACTATTTCCTATCATTACCTCCGAGAAAGCCCTCTAACTGTAGATGTTAACGTCCCAAAACCATCATCCCCCTCATCATATATCGGTTTGCTGATCTCTCCCATCCCCATAGACATCTTGATTTTACTCATTTGGTGACTCTGCCCCATTGGCTTACCGCATCTTCTTCTTTCACCAAAATCTTCGACAGGATCCTATACAATCCTAATCTACCCTTTCATTAAGTCTCATGAAAACTTCCACCTCCTTGATGATCAACATGGATTCTTGAACGGCCGCTCATCTTCCACCAACTTAGTTAGTATTCTCGATCATTGCTACTCTTCTTTCTCTAAAGGGCTTCAGTGCACTCTCCTCTTCCTAGATATATCCAAGGCTTTTGACTCGCTGTCATTTTCAGCAATTGAATCTGCCTTAATGAGAAGCGGTATATGCGGCAATGTTCTCAATCTTATCAGCTATTATCTTCGGAATCGATATGCAAGAGTAAAAGTTGGCAGTAGTCTCTCGAGGCCAACCCATGTCCGATCCGGTGTTCCCCAGGGCTCTGTACTTGGTCCCATTCTCTTCAACCTTACACTCGCACACATACAGGTTGAAGACACTCTTTTCAAGCTGTTCAAATATGCGGATGATATGGTCATCGTATTCAGCAACCCCACAACTTCCAACCCTTCCTCATCCCTTATATCGGAGCTCCTATCCTCGCTCCACTTACAGCTCAGCGGAATCGGACTCAAACTAAATCCCACCAAAACTCGCTTAATGAGACTCTCGTCTGATCCATTCTGCTCTATCCCGGCTGCCAACTACCCCCTCGACATAGAAATAATAGATTCGGCCAAACATCTCGGCATTCAATTCTCAAAATCCCTAGACTACTCCCCACACCTTACACACACTACCTCCAAACTCTTCAAATGGGCCCGTCTGATCTGTTTTAAGACCAACAATCCCACTCTCCAACTCACATTATTCAAGGTCTACGTTCTGCCCCTCATTTCCTACGCCAGCGAATTCTACTGTCCTCTCACCCACGCCTCCTCGTACACCATTGAACAGGTATCCTCCAGATTTCTTAAGCGAGTCTTCCCGAACTGCCAAAACTACAGGGAACGCTCTACTTCTAGCTAACCTCCTTCCGCTTTGGTTCACACGTCACCTTCGAGTCATTTCTTTCATCCATAAGATCTCAACTTCCTTACCACTCTCCAACTTTGCCCACCCAAGTCACCACTACGCCACACGTTCTAGTAACTCTTCTATCCAAGCCTACCATACCCCCACCATATTTAAAAAAATCTATCTCTTCTCCAAAGCCACTAATGTCTTCAACTATCCTTCCACAGACATAAAACTCCTACCCCAGCACGAATTCAAAAAGGCAGCCCATCAGTACTTCTTCAACAAATTTCTTTGTGATACGACCGATTGGAAACGAAACTGGTTCCTTCTCAATCCATAACATTTACTTCACCCCAGGCTATCTTCTTAACTAACTTCGTAGGGTTAAATCCATCAGGCAGCCATCTTCCACTCTACCTCTCTTGTCTTATTCTTTTCTTCTAGATTCACTAATACCACCTCTCAGCCCATTCCTAACCCCATTATATCCACGTTGCGGATACTCTACTACGTTTTGCTCATCCAACTCTTTACTTTCTTTCCTGTTTCAGCGGAGGACCGGAAACCCAACAGCCCTACCGATCCACCAACGGTTCGCTTCGGACTTCGACTCTCCCTGGTCTTATTTTAATCTCGATCACGTTCTACAGATGCCTGCGATCCTGCATGACTCGCTCGCCTCAATCCTGCAGACTCCATCAATTCATTCGTCACGACAATGGACTTCAACGGTCGACGTCTACCTCCGGGCCGCCACCTTTTCATCTTCGTCTTCGTTTTCGATCTCACATTCACCTTGAAGACCTGATACTTCACGGACTATCTCCAATTGATCTTGTCTAGTCAAATGGAACTTCGCTTATATTTATTTTTCACCAGATTGAACTATCTTGATGTTAATGATAACTTTTCCCCTCCCCAACCCCTCCCCCTGCTATTAAATACTTTGCTAGTCACAATTCCACTCACCTCCACATATCCTACCCTTGATTTGCTATTTCAATGATTGGGCCAGTTGGCCTTTGATGCCAAATAAATGTATTATTATTATTATTATTATTATTATTTAAACATTTAGACCATTCAAACAAAAATATCATAGCTCCTTCAATAAAATTTCAGTTTACCTCAGCGCAAAATTTTGCCTTATGAAAAGTATCTGTCTGAACTAAACCAAATATTTTGAGCAACATTTTATCTTGTATATTATGCCTTTTAAAATAATGCCTCGCCTGTCCCCATGACAATCACGTAGTAAAACTAAACAAAGTTGAATAAAATTTTGAGTAGTGTAACGACACAAATCAATCGCCGACATATTGCGTAAATTAAATTCAAATTTATTTACGTTGCACCAATGAGAAAAAAGCAAAATTGCCGTTTAACCACGTTTAACCACGTTAACCAATAGTATGCAAGTACACATATTGCATGCTATTTAAGCACGGTAATTTACCATGCAAGTCAGTTGGTCGTATCTGCGTTCTGCCTCGTGTTACACATGTGCGTGCTGTCGGCTGTCAATACCTACGCTGGATATTGATTTGTTTCACCAACAATTGGCAACATTCGTGACTCACCGTGTTGCACTTCAGCCAGCAAGACGAGCCAATTAATGCAGAACTTCAACCAAGTTGTCTACACATGATAACAACAGCAGGAACCACAACCAGAGTCCACCCAAGGAACAGAACATCAACTTACATATATATAACTTACGCGAACGCCGCCAAGGCCCTCTTAAGGGCCCCCATATCAGTAACTAATCTCTATTCAGAGCACCTTAACCGAGTTTGTAACGTCGTACGGCATTTACTTGAAGCCGGGGCGTTTACAAATTAATTATCGGACAGAAATTAACCTCTCATATAAAAATAAATCAATTTTTATTTTTGGACATTTGATGTTATCGCTGGTTTGGTTAAATAATATTGCAATTTTCGAAAAATGATTTTGACAATTAAGAGCGATAGTATCTTGCTGAGTTCATAGTACAGGACTTGTTATTGACAGTGATGAATTGATAAAATTGATGTTAAAAATCAAATCAAAAAAACAAAAAGATCACCTTGGTATTTCGATTGATAATCTGATTCAATTACCCTTAACATTTAGAAATGCACTCTGCAACTTTATAAATAGAATTTTGAATGAATGGGAAATTACCAATCGATATATTAACGATTGTAGCAAAGCCGTTGCCAAAAGTTAGTAAGCCAACGTGCGCCAGTGATTATAGATTAATCTCTATTATCCCTTCGTTTTTGAAGATAATAGAACGATTGATACTAGATCATTTAGAACGTATGTTACCGGCTGATTTTGACTTATGTCAACATGGCTTTACGAAAGGTAGATCGACAACTACTAATATGCTTTCCATGTGGAAACATGTAATCACATTAGACGAGAATAAGTTAGATGCATTAATTGTATTTATAGATATCTCAAAAGCTTTTGACTCTATATCTTTTGATGCTATTTTGAATGCGATTAGTTTGTTGAATATTGATCCGAATATTTTTAGATTACTTAAATACTATCTATATAATCGAAGAATGAGTATTCAAGTAAACGATTTGATATCAAAATCAAAACGAGTAACGAGTGGAGTTCCACAGGGATCAAGCTTGGGGCCAATTTTATTTAAAATTGTATTAGCAAATTTGGAAACTAAGATCCTTAACGGTCGAGTTTGCAAATTCGCTGATGATTTAAAAATAATCTTCCCAATTGATCCAAAGAATGTCGAATTCTCCAAAAATAATGTGACTTTAGATTTGTATGATTTGAGTAAATATTTGTTTACACTAGGGCTGAGAATAAACAATAAAAAGACGAAAGCTTTAAAAATAGGGAACAGAACAAACTTTCATTATGTTTATTTTCATGATGCTGTTATTAATGATGTGTTTGAGATTAAACTTATGCAAGAAATTAAGGATTTAGGCATAACTATTCAATGTACAGCTTCTGCTGAGAGACATATTGAAAGTATAGTAGGCAGTGCCAAGAAAAGATGGGCACTAATAAATCGAAATATTTTATCAAATGATATAAAACTTCAAATGTATATAATATGGATTAGACCGGTACTAGAATATGCTGTCGCTACCTGGAATCCATTAAAAAAGGGTTTGTCTAATAAGATAGAAGCTGTACAAAGAAAAGTTGTGAAACATATTAGTCCTATTTCTTGCACTATATACGCCTCTAGATTACAGTTTGCGTCATTGCAATCTCTGTGGTTTCGGAGGATGTGTTATTGTATAAAAGTTTTCCATCTGAACCAGTGGACTGGTGCCTATATGACTCCGATAAGAAAGAGTCATGAAATTGGAACTAGATCTGGACATATGGCAATATCTCCTCCTTTTGTGGGGAATGTAGCGAGCAAGTTATTCTCTTTCTCGAAAATCTACAAAATTTATAACCAATTGCCGAAGGGGCTTAGAGAAATGCCTCCATCTAAGATGTCTATTAAAACTTTATCTACTGAACTTGAAAAAGTCTGCAATCCTGCTGATATCTTTTATTTTTTTGATTATGATAATACTTTCTCATGGTTGAATAAAAGACAAGGATAATTGTTATCGGAAACAGATTTTATTGAGATTTTTATTTCCAAGTTTTGTATTATTATAATTGAAATGTTATGCACTAGATCTTCAAATTAGTTAACATTACATACAATCAATTGCTAGTCATGGTTCTCAATTTTTGCATAATGTTACACTCGAATTATACCTTAATTGTTCCTAAATTGATGATGTATATATTATTCTTTTCAGTCGAACTTTCTGATATTGATATATTGTATTGTACAACTTGTGAGATATACCTACCTACATGAGATGAATTGCACAATTATTGTGATGTGATAATTATTTTAATATATATTGTACAATTTCCAATTTTATTATTTGATGGAATATGTGGGGTCTGAATCCAAATAAAGATATTCTATTCTATTCTATTCTATTCTATTCATTCTATTGGATTCTATTCTATCTCTCTTATAATAATAATACATTTATTTGGCATCAAAGGCCAACTGGCCCGACCATTGAGATAACAAATCAAGGGTAGGATATGTGGAGGTGAGTGGAATTGTGACTAGCAAAGTATTTGATGGCAGGGGGGTTTGGGAAGGGAAATGTTATAAAAACGTCAAGATAGTTCAATCTGGTGAAAAATAAATAAGAACAAAATTCCATTTGACTAGACAAGATCAATTGGAGAAAGTCCATGAATAGTCAGAGCTTCTAGGTAAAAGTGAGTTCGAAAATAAAGATAATAAAGATGGCGGATCGTAGGCAGACATCGGTCGATGGAGTCCATTGTCGTGGAGATTCAGTTGATGGAGCATAGCCAGGACATGGATGGAATCAGTCGGATTGAAGACGAGCTTCTTGCACGGGTCGCAGGCATCCGTAGAACGAAGTTGTGATTGAAGGAAGGCCAGGGAAAGTCGATGTCCTGTTGGGTTATCGGTCCTCCGCTGAAACAAGAAAGAAAAGAATTGGATGAGGAAAACATAGTAAGGTATCCACTACGTGGATATGATGGGGTCGCGAATGGGTTGAGAAGAGGTATCAGTGAGTCAAGAAGAAGGGATGAAGACCAAGGAGGTAAAGTGGAAGATTAGAGAAGTTAAAGAGAATAGCCTGGGGAGAAGTAAATGTTATGGATTGAGAAGGAACCAGTTTCGTTTCCAATCGGTGGTATCGCAAAGAAGTTTGTTGAAGAAGTACTGATGGGCTGCCTTTTTGAATTCGTGCTGGGATAGGAGCTTTATATCTGTGGGAAGAGCGTTGAAAACATTAGTGGCTTTGGAGAAGAGATATACTTTTTTAAATATGGTGGGGGTATGGTTAGCTTGGATAGAAGAGTTACTAGAACGTGTGGCGTAGTGGTGACTTGGGTGGGCAAAATTGGAGAGTGGTAGGGAAGTTGAGATCTTATGGATAAAAGAAATGACTCGAAGGTGACGTGTGAACCAAAGCGGAAGAAGGTTAGCCAGAAGTAGGCGTTCCCTATAATTTTGGCATTTCGGGAAGACTCGCTTAAGAAATCTGGAGGATACCTGTTCAATAGTATACGAGGAGGCGAGGGTGAGAGGACAGTAGAATTCGCTGGCGTAAGAAATGAGGGGCAGAACGTAGACCTTGAATAATGTGAGTTGGAGGGTGGGGTTGTTAGTCTTAAAACAGATCAGACGGGCCCATTTGAAGAGTTTGGAAGTAGTGTGTGTAAGGTGTGGGGAGAAGTCTAAGGACTTAGAGAAATGGATGCCGAGATGTTTGGCCGAATCTATTATTTCTATGTCGAGGGGGTAGTTGGCAACCGGGATAGAGCAGAATGGATCAGACGAGAGTCTCATTAAGCGAGTTTTGGTGGGATTTAGTTTGAGACCGATTCTGCTGAGTTGCAAGTGGAGCGAAGATATGAGCTCCGATATAAGGGGTGAGGAAGGGTTGGATGTTGTGGGGTTGCTGAATACGATAACCATATCATCCGCATATTTGAACAGCTTGAAAAGATTGTCTTCAACCTGTATGTGTGCGAGTGTAAGGTTGAAGAGAATGGGACCAAGTACGGAGCCCTGGGGAACACCGGATCGGACATGGGTTGGCCTCGAGTGACTACTGCCAACTTTTACTGTCGCATATCGGTTTCGAAGATAATAACTGATAAGATTGAGAACGTTGCCGCAGATACCGCTTCTCATTAAGGCAGATTCGATTGCTGAAAATGACAGCGAGTCAAAAGCCTTGGATATATCTAGGAAGAGGAGAGTGCACTGAAGCCCTTTAGAGAAAGAAGAGTAGCAGTGATCGAGAACACTAACTAAGTTGGTGGAAGATGAGCGGCCGTTCAGAAATCCATGTTGATCATCAAGGAGGTGGAAGTTAACATGAGACTTAATGAAAGGGTAGATTAGGTTGTATAAGATCCGGTCGAAGATTTTGGTGAAAGAAGGTACGATAGTAATGGGGCGGAGATCTTTAAATGATGAGATCGAGGAAGTGCCATTTTTGGGGATAGGAGAGATCGTCGAGCAAAGCCAGTCCGGGGGAAGATAGATGGTTTCGAGACAATGATTAATAACATCTGCAATTAGAGAGAAGACGTTCCAGCCAAGCAGAGCAATCATGCTGACCGAGACACCGTATTGATCAAATTGGTGTTTAGATTTAATGTCTTTAACTGCTTGGGCGACGGAAGCCGGAGAGACGTAGAACCAGCGTAGGTTCTCGGAGTCTCCGTTGTCTAACATCTCAACAGGCGGAGTGGGAGTGGAAAATGAGTCGAGAAGGTGAGTCAGATAATCGTTAGCGAAGCAGAGGTCGTCTGACTGAGAGAAGTTAATATACGAGGTTTTGGGCTTTTGCAACAATTGGTGTTTGATGATGGCGAATTTTGCCCGGGGGTTAGGAGCTGAGCGGATGCGTCTTTCGATGTGGAGCGCTTGTTTGTTGATAGCCTGATTAATGAGTCCATCAAGGCGTCTCAGAGCGAGGGCGCGGGCAAGTGACGAAGTGCGTAGACGAGAGCTGCGTGCTAGGTTGTCCCGTGCCTTAAACAGAGCGTTCAACTTATTCGTCGAATGTACGTTTTGAATAGAGGTGGCGGAGTTGTAGTGGGAGGATAGGATGTTATGAACTTCGGAAAAGCACGAGGAGAGGTTGTTTGGGAGAAAGAGGTCCCTCCAGTTAACAGCGTCACAGAGTCGGCGGAACTCTTCCCAATTGGTGAATCGCCTGAACGAATGTGTGTCTTCTCGAGGGGTGAAGGATAAGAGAGGTAAGAGGAAGGATACCTGGCAGTGATCAAGATTAGGGAAGATCTCCCGAGAGTGAACATCGGTCACCTCGTTGTTGGAGAGTACACAATCCAGCTGGTTGTGCCCTCGGGTCGGAAAGTGCACAAATTGATGTAGCAAGTTGTCCGCGAAGAGTCGAAGCAGTGGGTGACTTTCCGAAGCTAGGTTATGCCAATTAGCCAAGGGGAGGTTGAGATCACCCACAACGACGTACCGATCAGAGTGTAGAGAGAAGAAAGTAGAAAGGAGTTGGGCCCCGCGAGTGTCGTCGATGAGTGAGAGATTAGGGGGTCTGTAGACAACGCAGGTAGATATGCTTTGGTTATGGATTAGTAGCTGAAACGAGAAAAATTCCAATCCTTGAGAGTTCGATATCGATAAGCGTTTGGGCATAAAGAGGGATCGGACATAGGCGGCTAGGCCACCCCCGCGACCGACAGTTCTGTCGCTACGAAGGAACGTGTATCCGTGAATGAGGAAGAGATCATCACAGTGGATGGAGGGGGACAGCCAGGTCTCAACAAGAAAGCAGATGTCTATCTCGTTAGAGGATAGAAAAGCTCGTAGATGATTGATTTTTGGCGTAAGTGATCTGCAATTGATGAGAATTGCGGAGAGTGCTCTGAGAGAGGGATGGTTAGATCGGGGAGAAGAACCGTGCGGGGGCTTTCCGCTGGCGGGCGGGACGAGATCTAGGGCTGATGAGGGTGACTGACCGCTCATTGACAAGGATGGAGTGGTCAGCATCGATGTGGATTTCTTTTGTCCCTCGTTTGTCAGGTGGGTGAGGTAGTTGGAGGGTTTGAAAGCAACAGGGGGGCGAGAAGTCTGGGCTCGAGGGGGCACTCTGAAGCTGCGATGATGGGGAGAGCGGGGACAGTGACTGATCAGGAGCTGAGACGCTGCAGTCCTGGGTGGGGTCGATAATGGTTTCAATAGCGGGAGTTGAGGTTGTTGGGCTCGAGGGGGCACTCTGAAGCTGCGATGATGGGGAGAGCGGGGACAGTGACTGATCAGGAGCTGAGACGCTGCAGTCCTGGGTGGGGTCGATAATGGTTTCAATAGCGGGAGTTGAGGTTGTTGGGGCTGGGTCAAAGTCCCGAATGGCCTTGGCAGACCTACGTTTGTTCGGTCTCCGGGTGGTGGCATCCGTCCCAGGAATAGCTTGTCGTGGAGATGTGGACCTTGCGGACGAACTAGGGAGAGAGGTTTCGTTGTTAGGAGGCTTGGCGCGGCGTGGTCGGCCTCGGCGACGTGGTAGAGCTTGAGACTGAGAGGGAGGGCTGGTTGCGGAGTAAGGGCTAAAAGTGAGAGGGAGGCCTTCAAATCGGGAGGGAGTCAGCAGGGGTGGTCTGGAGGAAGGTGCATCACCGAGGATACCGCCGTGAACAGAGCGGCTTTTCTTTGGATTGCTCCATCCCGGAAAGGCGCGATGAGCTGGAGGTGGGGGGTGGTGTCGGGTTGATGTGTTTGGGCTTTCTCGAGAGTCCTCTGTAGTAGCGTATGATCTCGCTTTAGTTTGACTTTCCCGGATGCAAAAGTGGGCGAGTGCAATTTGAGGTGACGAAGCTCATCGTCAGATAGTCTTTTATGTGAGGAGAGAATAAATGCTTGACCCTTCCCCGAGGAGATCTCTTTAAGGTGGTTAAAGTTGTCTCCTAGTTGGCTGATCATATCAGAGGCCAGAGCATCCTTAGAGAGAGGTGAGAGCGGGGACCA
>JAQBSW010004900.1:0-63402 GCA_029291075.1 Eudiplozoon nipponicum | reverse complement strand
CCCACAAACAGCTTCCACAGTTGAATAAGTGCAGAACAAAAAAGTCACTGTTTCCAAAAATCCGCAATTGAGTTTGTTGAGTACGTACGGTGCCGTTTTGTACGTAGAAAAGATGAACAAAGGCCCCGTTGGCCTTTGATGCCGATGTATTATTATTATCCCCACAAATCCACGAATATATACCCAACAGATTTCCCAGAAAACCACGATCAGGGTAAAGAAAACACAAATGTCAATCTATTATTATTATATCCCCCCAACACAAACCACGAATATATATATATATATATACCCAACAAAATTCACAGATGACCACGATCACGGTAGATAAAACGCAAATCTTAATCGATTTTTATCCCAAATAGATGAAAAAGGAAGTCAATTTTATTTATACCAAAAAAATCAGAACAATAATCAATATCCTGGCGCGGTCGCCAATTTTGTAAACGCCCCGGCTTCAAGTAAATGCCGTACGACGTTACAAACTCGGTTAAGGTGCTCTGAATAGAGATTAGTTACTGATATGGGGGCCCTTAAGAGGGCCTGGTAATGCGTTCGCTTGAAGTCTTCAGAGGTTGAAGATGTCCTAGAGCCTTGGGTGGACTCTGGTTGAGTTGTCGCTCCCGTGGTTGAGCTGTGATCGCGTTGTGGATGGTGTCCTGCAGGTCCTGCATTCAATTGGCTCGTCTCTCCGGTATCCCGCAACAAGATGAGTCACGGATGTAGTTAGTTGTTGGTGAAACTATCAAATCACCAGCGTAGGTATTGACAGCCGACAGAACGCACACGCGTGAAGCAGGTAGAATGCAAATGCCCCAACTGACTTGCATGGTACTGTAACGACACAAATCAATCGGTGACATATTGCGTAAATAAAATTCAAATCTATTTACGTTGCACCAATGAGAAAAAAGCAAATTGCCGTTTAACCACGTTAAACGACGTTTAACCAATAGTATGCAAGCACACATTGCATGCTATTTAAGCACGGTAATTTACCATGCAAGTCAGTTGTGGCATTTGCATTCTACCTGCTTCGCGTATTTGCTCGATCGGCTGTCAGCGCATATTGCACTTTACCGGTTGTCAATCCCTACTCGTCTTGATGCGAGATACCAGAGAGACGAGCCAATTGAGTGCAGGACCTGCATGACACCATACACAACGCGATCACAGCTCAACCACGGGAGCCAACATTCAACCAGAGTCCACCCAAGGCTCTAGGACATCTTCACTTCGGAAGACTTCAAGCGAACGTATTACCTGGCCCTCTTAAGGGCCCCCATATCAGCAACTAATCTCTATTCAGAGCACCTTAACCGAGTTTGTAACGTCGTACGGCATTTACTTGAAGCCGGGGCGTTTACAAAATTGGCGACCGCGCCAGGATAGTGATTATTGTTCTGATTTTTTTGGTATAAATAAAATTGACTTCCTTTTTCATTTATTTGGGATAAATCGTGGTCATCTGTTGAATTTTTTGGGTATATATATATATATATATTCGTGGTGTGTATTGGAGGATATAATAATAGATTGACATTTGTGTTTTCTTTACCGTGATCCTGGCTTTTCTAAAATTTTGTTGGGTATATATTCGTGAATTTGTGGTGTGAGCATTCAAAGGCTAACGAGGCCTCTGTTCGTCTTCCCTAAAGGAAAATTTCAAATTTTGGAAGCAGTGTGTTATTCTTGCTGTTGAAAATAATAATTCATTGGCAACGGGCCCTTGTTTGTCTTCCCTACGGGACAATTTCAATTTTTGGAAGGAGTGACGCTGTTCTGTGTTGAAATAATAATACATTGTCATCAAAGGCCATCGGGGCCTCTGTTCGTTTTTTCCTTTTGTACTGGACAATATCAAGCAACCGTGGAAGCTGTTTGTGGGTAAGCGTTTCGTTATATATTTATACATTTATATATACATTTTCATATTGCTTATAAATTTATGCTTTTAAGATCCCGTAAGATTGTTAAAATGTCAGGTCCAATTTTAGATATTGATGTTCCTGTTTGGGATGGAGATAGTGAGTTATTCTTTATGCGCGTAGACTCCGCTTTCTCCCCGTTTCCTGATTATGACAGTCATCAAAAACTGTCAAAGGTTTTTGCTAAACTACCTTCTGAATTGCAGAGACGGATTTATCCTAAGCTTGAGGCCATTAGGAAGCTACCTAATCCCATTTTTGGCCTACAAAACGAGGTAGAATCCTTGCTTGGACCCACTGAAACTGAGCAGATAATAAACAAATATGCGCAGTTAGATATGCCAAATCTTGGCCCCATAGAAATACTGAGGGAATTACGGAAACGTTGGTATAAAACCAACATTTCTGACCATGAGGCTAAAGTTGTTTTTATTAACAATCTTCCCAAACATTAAAACTCTTTGCCAGACAGCTCCCCAACACTCTCTCTATAGATGACTTATCTGAGAGATGTGAGTTAGAATATAGGGTTTTGGAACCCAAAGTGAATCCATCACCCTTTTCTTCACCCCCGCAAGATGATAGAATCTCCTCCTTAGAGAGAACAGTGGCGAACATGGCCAAACTTCTAGAAGGACTGGCCATTACCAAATCGGAGATAAATCATGTGAATGCTCGACCAAAATTCGTTTCCAAGTCAAATTATAATGGTAGGCGGCGATCGAGATCTCCGCAATCATTTAATAAATATGCTCCAAAGAACTGGTGTTATAACCACCAGAAGTTTTTTATGCTTGCCAAGTTTGTTATTGTCGTTCCGAAGAATTTCCGAATGAGTGCCAATTTCCACAGCTGACGGAGAGGACAACAGACCGCAGGCACAAGGGTGCATCAGTATCGGGAAACGTCTGGCGCAGGAAGTAGAAGACCGTACTTTCTGCACATCAACGGCATCAACGGCGCGACAGGGAAGAAGCCAACTACAATCCGACATCCCTGTCGACTCTTTTCGTCCACGACGAATTTTTCACATAGAGAACCGAACAGACAATGCCGGTTGCAATCACCAGCCTACTTGTTTGCATGACCCGGCCAAACAGCCAAACGAACTTCTGCACCTTCTTGATTTCAAAACTGGCGAAGAGTTCATCGTACACACAGGTGCGGCAGTCTCAGTTCTCAAAGGTGATTCAATGGCCGAGATGTCGCTAGGCGTTCTTCTCTCAACAGCTACAGGCGAGCCCATACCAACTTATGGCTGCCAATACCGCACACTCAACATAGGTCTACGACGTGAATTTTCCCACAACTTCATCATTGCCAAGGTCTGACATAATATAATAGGCCTTGATTTCCTTCTAAAATTTCGGCTCATTGTTGATCTTGCCAATCAAAAAATCATTGACACCTCCACCGGACTTGAACAAAGCTTTTGGACACTTGCCTCCGAGCGTTTGGAGTTACAGGTCATTCAGCCAACCCCAGTGCATCATTCAGCAGAGATATCAGCAGCTCTTCGAAAATACAAATCGCTTTTTGATCTTAACAAATCCGATCTGCGAGTCTCCAACACGATGCATCATATCGTCACAGAAGGACAACCTATTGCACTAAAGAAGCGACCACTGGCTCCTGCTAAGCTGAAAGCTGCCCAAGAAGAATTCTCAAGGCTTTTGGAAGAAGGAATCATCAGACCATCGAAAAGTTCATGGGCGTCACCACTGCACTTAGTCTCAAAATCAAACGGATCGTACAGAGCCTGTGGAGACTACCGTAAGCTAAATTCAGTGACAAAATCTGATGCATATCCTATTCCAAATATCAACACATTACTTGAAAAACTCAACGGCAGCAATTTCTTCTCAGTGATTGACCTCAGACAAGCGTACCATCACATACCGGTAGCACCAGAGGATATCGAGAAAACTGCAGTCATCACTCCATTTGGCCTTTTTGAATATCTTTACATGCCTTTTTGACTCAAGTGTGCTACTCAGACATTTCAAAGATTCATAGACAACATACTTCGCGACGACTCTACTTATTGTATGTCATATCTAGATGACATTATGGTATTCAGTCCAGATCTAGAATCTCATGCGAAACATCTACGAAATGTCCTCTCACGCTTATCTAACCACGGACTCAAGATCAACTGTGACAAGACGCAGATTGTAACTACATCCGTCGACTTCTAAGGGCATCGTATCACGGTCCAAGGTATTCAACCGTTGCCGTCAAAGACGAATTCAATCAAGAATATCAAGTCACCAAAGACTTTGAGCGATTTGCAGAAAATACTGGGAGTACTAAACTATTATCGCAAGTTTCTTCCAGGCCTTTCAAAACAACTTTATCCTTTGTGCAGGCACCTGCGGAACCGAAAAGGACTGAGCAAGAATTCCATCATTGCTTGGTCATCCGAAGACGAGGAATTACTTCGACTTGCCATCAACTCGTTGGCAAATGCCACAATGCTAACGCATCCAGATTTCGAAAAGCCATTTCTACTCACGACAGATGCTTCTGAATTCGCTATTGGAGCCACTTTGGAACAAGAGATCGACGGAGTTCGGAAGCCTATCAGTTTCTACTCGCGTACTCTCCAACCAGTAGAAACGAGGTACGACACTTTCGGCCGAGAACTTCTCGCCATCCACGACGCAGTGCGCCATTTTATCAGCATTATTGGCAGTAGCAGATTTGTTGTTTTCACAGATCATGCACCACTAGTTAGCGCACTTCGAAACGCAACTTCATCTATCGCCAAGTACCCTGCCAGAGTGGAAAGACAGCTTTCTCGTCTAAGCGAATGGCAATTTGACGTCTTTCACGTGAAGGGCAAACAGAACTTCATTGCAGATGCCCTGTCTAGGCCAGACGTCTCTCTACAACCACCTTCGCCGTCACCATTCACTGTCAACTCCGTGGCACTCAGTGAACCTGCACTAACGCCAACTCTCCTGCGAACTGAACAACGCGGTGACATTCACATTCAAAGATCAATAGCCCGTCACCCAACCAAGTTCATATGCCGTCTGTGGGAAGGCTTACCAATTGTTTACTTCACGGGTACGCAGCCCAACAAGCCAGTTCTGCCGACTAGCCTTCAGAGGAAGGTTTTCGATTCAATTCACTCAATTTCTCACCCAGGAAGCCAAGCGACTGTCCGACTTCTTACAGATCGTTTCTGGGGTCATAGACTTAGGCAGAATGTTAAACGATGGGTCTCAGAGTGTGCAATTTGTCAGAAAAACAAGATCACACGACACACTCGTTCTAAGTTGCAACATTTTCGGTCTACTTCTCGCCTAGCTATCGTCCACATCGACATAGTTCATCTGACAAAGGTTCAAGGTTTCAGCTACCTTCTAACTATGATCGATAGATTTACACGGTGGCCTGCGGCATTACCTCTTGGCACCATTTCTGCAGATGAAGTAACTAACGGTTTTATCTCTGCATGGATATCCAATTATGGTGTTCCCAATGAGATCATCACGTACAGAGGCACTTGTTTCTCATCTGATCGTTTCAAAACCACCTTGCGGTACATGGGATGCATCTTACGCCAGACGACTGCCTACCATCCCCAAGCCAATGGCATGGTAGAGAGAATGCATAGGGAACTCAAAGCAGCTTTAGCATCCTCATCCGTTAATGGCAACTGGGACGATGCACTACCTTTAGTTCTGCTGGCCATGCGTTCTCGTACTCGAGAATCCATTAAAACGTCTGCGTCACAACTCTTGTATGGTATGGATCTACGCCTGCCTAGTCAGCTCCCACGTCTACTACCGGCACAAGATGACCCACAAAACGAAGCTACCCGCCTTCGACTTCATTTCGGTAACATGTCTGAACAGCAGCCGAGACACACGCCTCGTCCAGTCTTCGTTCACCCACAGCTCCACAGCTGCAAGAGAGTACTCCTTCGCAACAATACTGCTGTTGCACCACTACAACCCAAGTATCGCGGTCCTTACCCGATTTTACTAAACAGCCAAAATACTTCATCATTATGCAAGGCGCTACACCGACATCAGTAAGCATAGACAGGTTAAAACCGTTTATCGAACCACCTGATCCTGAGAGCGTTCAACCTTCTACACACGTCTCAGGCTCCGTCTGCCCACAATCTCAACCTGCTTTGTATAACGCGTAATTAATTTTTTTTTAAACATTAACATTTAACTATAAATTTTTTTTAAACTTTACGTTAATTTTTAGTATTTGTCTCACGTGGCATAACCACCTGTTCTTAGCTAACAATTGTGTAGCATTTTTGAACAGTTCTTTGGTATTATGCCACCTCTGAGGCAATGTTCGTATACATTTTATTATGCAATTACCTTTGATTTTAATGTATATATATTTCACATTATAATGTACTTCTCACACATGACATTACACTGCCTATTTTGGTATGACCAGCTACTTAGAGCTAACGCTTTTGTGTAGCAACACTAAGTAGTGATCAGCTTCATATCATGGTACAGGCCACTTTCAATGCATATCTCAACTTTATCCATTTCACAAAGACCACTACAAATGCCATGACCACAACGTCGAGCACTTTAGCTCCTTTGGTCGTATACAAACACTGACAACGATCCAACCTGCTTAGGTTTTTATCTTAAACCTGGCAAATTCAGAGGCGATTTACCTCGAAATCTTCACGCTGCGGCTCCAAAAACTTACACTGCTCTATTTTGCCTCACGTGCTATGACCGTCCACTAGAGCTAACAATTTGTGTAGCAATTCCTAGTGGTTACCTGGCATCATATCATTGTTGAAGCAACCAACAAGCATATTTTAAGCCCAGCACTTATGGTTCATCATATTTTTCTTAACTTGGTTCGAACTCTGTCATGCATTTCTTATCTAGCCTCGCAGAGAGGAATATTTTTTTCTTTTTTTTTCAGAAAGGAAAGTGTTGTAACGACACAAATCAATCGCCGACATATTGCGTAAATTAAATTCAAATTTATTTACGTTGCACCAATGAGAAAAAAGCAAATTGCTGTTTAACCACGTCTAACCACGTTTAACCAATAGTATGCAAGTACACATATTGCATGCTATTTAAGCACGGTAATTTACCATGCAAGTCAGTTGTGACATTTGCATTCTACCTGCTTCACGTTTCTGCTTGATCGGCTGTCAGCGCATATTGCACTTTACCGGTTGTCAATCCCTACTCGTCTTGATGCGTGATACCAGAGAGACGAGCCAATTGAGTGCAGGACCTGCATGACACCATACACAACGCGATCACAGCTCAATCACGGGAGCCACAGCTCAACCAGAGTCCACCCAAGGCTCTAGGACATCTTCACTTCGGAAGACTTCAAGTGAACGTATTACCTGGCCCTCTTAAGGGCCCCCATATCAGCAACTAATCTCTATTCAGAGCACCTTAACCGAGTTTGTAACGTCGTACGGCATTTACTTGAAGCCGGGGCGTTTACAAAAATAATAATTCATTGGCACTAAAGGCCAACGGGGCCTCTTCGTTTTCCCTAAAGGAAAATTTCAAATTTTGGAAGCAGTGTGTTATTCTTGCTGTTGAAAATAATAATTCATTGGCACTAAAGGCCAACGGGGCCTCTGTTCGTCTTCCCTACGGGACAATTTCAATTTTTGGAAGGAGTGACGCTGTTCTGTGTTGAAATAATAATACAAAGGCCATCGGGGCCTCTGTTCGTTTTTTTCCTTTTGTACTGGACAATATCAAGCAACAGTGGAAGCTGCTTGTGGGTAAGCGTTTCGTTATATATTTATACATTTATATATACATTTTCATATTGCTTATAAATTTATGCTTTTAAGATCCCGTAAGATTGTTAAAATGTCAGGTCCAATTTTAGATATTGATGTTCCTGTTTGGGATGGAGATAGTGAGTTATTTTTTATGCGCGTAGACTCCGCTTTCTCCCCGTTTCCTGCTTATGACAGTCTTCAAAAACTGTCAAAGGTTTTTGCTAAACTACCTTCTGAATTGCAGCGACGGATTTATCCTAAGCTTGAGGCCATTAGGAAGCTACCTAATCCCATTTTGGGCCTACAAAACGAGGTAGAATCCTTGCTTGGACCCACGGAAACTGAGCAGATAATAAACAAATATGCGCAGTTAGATATGCCAAATCTTGGCCCCATCGAAATACTGAGGGAATTACGGAAACGTTGGTATAAAACCAACATTTCTGACCATGAGGCTAAGGTTGTTTTTATTAACAATCTTCCTCAAACATTAAAACTCTTTGCCAGACAGCTCCCCTACACTCTCTCTATAGATGACTTATCTGAGAGATGTGAGTTAGAATATAGGGTTTTGGAACCCAAAGTGAATCCATCATCCTTTTCTTTACCCCCGCAAGATGATAGAATCTCCTCCTTAGAGAGAACAGTGGCGAACATGGCCAAAGTTCTAGAAGGATTGGCCATTACCAAATCGGAGATAAATCATGTGAATGCTCGACCAAAATTCGTTTCCAAGTCAAATTATAATGGTAGGCGGCGATCGAGATCTCCGCAATCATTTAATAAATATGCTCCAAAGAACTGGTGTTATAACCACCAGAAGTTTTTTTATGCTTGCCAAGTTTGTCTTTGTCGTTCCGAAGAATTTCCGAATGAGTGTCAATTTCCACAGCTGACGGAGAGGACAACAGACTGCAGGCACAAGGGTGCATCAGTATCGGGAAACGTCTGGCGCAGGAAGTAGAAGACCGTACTTTCTGCACATCAACGGTATCAACGGCGCTACAGGGAAGAAGCCAACTACAATCCGACATCCCTGTCGACTCTTTTCGTCCACGCCGAATTTTACACATAGAGAACCAAACAGACAATGCCGGTCGCAATCACCAGCCTACTTGTTTGCATGACCCGGCCAAACAGCCCAACGAGCTTCTGCACCTTCTTGATTTCAAAACTGGCGAAGAGTTCATCGTAGACACAGGTGCGGCAGTCTCAGTTCTCAAAGGTGATTCAATGGCCGAGATGTCGCTAGGCGTTCTTCTCGCAACAGCTACAGGCGAGCCCATACCAACTTATGGCTGCCGGTACCGCACACTCAACATAGGTCTACGACGTGAATTTTCCCACAACTTCATCATTGCCAAGGTCTCACATAATATAATAGGCCTTGATTTCCTTCTAAAATTTCGGCTCATTGTTGATCTTGCTAATCAAAAGATCATCGACCCCTCCACCGGACTTGAACAAAGCTTTTGGACACTTGCCTCCGAGCGTTTGGAGTTACAGGTCATTCAGCCAACCCCAGTGCATCATTCAGCAGAGATATCAGCAGCTCTTCGAAAATACAAATCGCTTTTCGATCTTAACAAGTCAGAGCTACGAGTCTCCAACACGATGCATCACATCGTCACAGAAGGACAACCTATTGCACTCAAGAAGCGACCACTGGCTCCTGCTAAGCTGAAAGCTGCCCAAGAAGAATTCTCAAGGCTTTTGGAAGAGGGAATCATCAGACCATCGAAAAGTTCATGGGCGTCACCATTGCACTTAGTCTCAAAATCAAACGGATCGTACAGAGCCTGTGGAGACTACCGTAAGCTAAATTCAGTGACAAAATCTGATGCATATCCTATTCCAAATATCAACACATTACTTGAAAAACTCAACGGCAGCAATTTCTTCTCAGTAATTGACCTTAGACAAGCCTACCATCACATCCCGGTAGCACCAGAGGATATCGAGAAAACTGCTGTCATCACTCCATTTGGCCTTTTCGAATACCTTTACATGCCTTTTGGACTTAAGTGTGCTACACAGACATTTCAAAGATTCATAGACAACATACTTCGCGACGACTCTGCTTATTGTATGTCATACCTAGATGACATTATGGTATTCAGTCCAGATCTAGAATCTCATGCGAAACATCTACGAAATGTCCTCTCACGCTTATCCAACCACGGACTCAAGATCAACTGTGACAAGACGCAGATTGCAACTTCATCCGTCGACTTCTTAGGGCATCGTATCACGGCCCAAGGTATTCAACCGTTGCCGTCAAAGACGAATTCAATCAAGAATATCAAGTCACCAAGGACTTTGAGCGATTTGCAGAAAATCCTGGGAGTACTAAACTATTATCGCAAGTTCCTTCCAGGCCTTTCAAAACAACTTTATCCTTTGTGCAGGCACCTGCGGAACCGAAAAGGACTTAGCAAGAATTCCATCATTGCTTGGTCATCCGAAGACGAGGAATTACTTCGACTTGCCATCAACTCGTTAGCAAATGCCACAATGCTAACGCATCCAGATTTTGAAAAGCCATTTTTACTCACGACAGATGCTTCTGAATTCGCTATTGGAGCCACTTTGGAACAAGAGATCGACGGAGTTCGGAAGCCCATCAGTTTCTACTCGCGTACTTTCCAACCAGTAGAAACGTGGTACGACACTTTCGGTTGAGAACTTCTCGCAGTGCGTCATTTTATCAGCCTCATTGGCAGTAGCAGATTTGTTGTTTTCACAGATCATGCACCACTAGTTAGCGCACTTCGAAACGCAACTTCATCTATCGCCAAGTACCATGCCAGAGTGGAAAGACAGCTTTCTCGTCTAAGCGAATGGCAATTTGACGTCTTTCACGTCAAGGGCAAACAGAACTTCATTGCAGATGCCCTGTCTAGACCAGACGTCTCTCTACAACCACCTTCACCGTCACCATTCACTGTCAACTCCGTGGCACTCAGTGAACCTGCACTAACGCCAACTCTCCTGGGAACTGAACAACGCGGTGACATTCACATTCAAAGATCAATAGCCCGTCACCCAACCAAGTTCATTTGCCGTCTTTGGGAAGGCTTACCAATTGTTTACTTCACGGGTACGCAGCCCAACAAGCCAGTTCTGCTGACCAGCCTTCAGAGAAAAGTTTTCGATTCAATTCACTCAATTTCTCACCCAGAAGGCCAAGCGACTGTCCGACTTCTTACAGATCGTTTCTGGGGTCACAGACTTAGGCAGAATGTTAAACGATGGGTCTCAGAGTGTGCAATTTGTCAGAAAAACAAGATCACACGACACACTCGTTCTAAGTTGCAAAATTTTCGGTCTACTTCTCGCCTAGCCATCGTCCACATCGACATAGTTCATCTGACAAAGGTTCAAGGTTTCAGCTACCTTCTAACTATGATCGATAGATTTACACGGTGGCCTGCGGCATTACCTCTTGGCACCATTTCTGCAGACGAAGTAACTAACGGTTTTATCTCTGCATGGATATCCAATTATGGTGTTCCCAATGAGGTCATCATGGACAGAGGCACTTGCTTCTCATCTGATCGTTTCAAAACCACCTTGCGGTACATGGGATGCATCTTACGCCAGACGACTGCCTACCATCCCCAAGCTAATGACATGGTAGAGAGAATGCATAGGGAACTCAAAGCAGCTTTAGCATCCTCGTCCATTAATGGCAACTGGGTCGATGCACTACCTTTAGTTCTGCTGGCCATGCGTTCCCGTACTCGTGAATCCATTAAAACGTCTGCGTCACAACTCTTGTATGGCATGGATCTACGCCTGCCTAGTCAGCTCCTACGTCTACTACCGGCACAAGATGACACACAAGACGAAGCTACCCGCCTTCAACTTCATTTCGGTAACATGTCTGAACAGCAGCCGAGACACACGCCTAACCCAGTCTTCGTTCACCCACAGCTCCACAGCTGCAAGAGAGTACTCGTTCGCAACAATAATGCTGTTGCACCACTACAACCCAAGTATCGTGGTCCTTACCCGATTTTACTAAAACAGCCAAAATACTTCATCATTATGCAAGGCGCTACACCGACATCAGTAAGCATAGACAGGTTAAAACCGTTTATCGAACCACCTGATCCTGAGAGTGTTCAAACTTCTACACACGTCTCAGGCTCCGTCTGCTCACAATCTCAATATCCTGATTTGTATAACGTGTAATTAATTTTTTTAAAAACATTAACATTAACTATCAAAATTTTTTTTAACCTTACGTTATTTTTCGTATTTGTCTCACGTGGCATAACCAGCTGTTCTTCGCTAACAATTGTGTAGCATTTTTGAACAGTTCTTTGGTATTATGCCATCTCTGAGGCAATGTTCGTGTACATATTTTTATGTAGTTACCTTTGATTTTAATGTATATATTTTTACATTATAATGTATTTCTCACACATGAAATCCCACTGCCTATTTTGGTATGGCCAGCTACTTGGAGCTAACGCTTTCGTGTAGCAACACTAAGTAGTTATCAGCTTCATATCATGGTACAGGCCACTTTCAATGCATATCATGACCACAACGTCGAGCACTCACTCTAGCTCCTTTGGTCGTATACAAACGCATTGACGACGATCCAGCCTGCCTAGGTTTTAACTTAAACCTGACAAATTCAGAGGCGATTTACCTCGAAATCTTCACGCCGCAGCTCCCAAAACTTACTCTGTTCTATTTTGCCTCACGCGGTATGACCGACCACTAGAGGTAACAATTTTTGTAACAATTCCTAGTGGTTACCTGGTATCATATCATTGTTGAAGCAACCAACAAGCATATTTAAGCCCAGCATTTATGGTACATCATATTTTTGCTTAACTTGGTTCGAACTCTGTCATGCATTTCTTATCTAGCCTCGCAGAGAGGAATATTTTTTCTTTTTTTTTCAGAGAGGAAAGTGTTCTAACGACACAAATCAATCGCCGACATATTGCGTAAATTAAATTCAAATTTATTTACGTTGCACCACCGAGAAAACAGCAAATTGTCGTTTAACCACGTTTAACCAATAGTATGTAAGTACACATATTGCATGCTATTTAAGCACGGTAATTTACCATGCAAGTCAGTTGTGGCATTTGCCTTCTACCTGCTTCACGCGTGTGCGTTCTGTCGGTTGCAATACGTGTGCACTCTGTCGGCTGTCAGTACCCACTCATCTTGTTGCGGGATACCAGAGAGACGAGCCAATTGAGTGCAGGACACCATCCACAACACGATCACAGCTCAACCACGGGAGCAACAAATCAACCAGAGTCCACCCAAGGCTCTAGGACATCTTCAACGCTGAAGACTTAAAGCGAACGCATTACCCGGCCCTCTTAAGGGCCCCCATATCAGTAACTAATCTCTATTCAGAGCACCTTAACCGAGTTTGTAACGTCGTACGGCATTTACTTGAAGCCGGGGCGTTTACAAAATTGGCGACCGCGCCAGGATATTGATTATTTATCTGATTTTTTTGGGTATAAATAAATTGACTTTCTTCATTTGTTTGGGATAAATCGACTAACATTTGCGTTTTTTTTACCCTGATCCTGTTTTTCTGTTGGGTATATATTCGTGAATTTGTGGTGTTCGTCTTCCCTAAAGGAAAATTTCAAATTTTAAGCAGTGTGTGTTATTTCTTTTGTTGTTGAAAATACACTATTGGCACTTTAAGAGCCAACGGGCCCTTTGTTCGCTTCTCTCCTACGGACAATTTCACTTTTGGAAGGAGGACGCTGTTCTTGTGTTGGTAATAATATTGTCACTGGGGCCATTGGGGCCCTTGTTCGTTTTTTCCTTTGTACTGACAATATCATAACAGTGGGAAGCTGTTTAGGTAAGCGTTTCGTTATATATTTTTTACATTTATATATACATTTTCATTGCTTATAATTTATGCTTTTAAGATCCTGTAAGATTGTTAAAATGTCAGGTCCAATTTTAGATATTGATGTTCCTGTTTGGGATGGAGATAGTGAGTTATTTTTATGCGTAGACTCCGCTTTCTCCCCGTTTCCTGATTATGACAGTCATCAAAAACTGTCGAAGGTTTTTGCTAAACTACCTTCTGAATTGCAGCGATGGATTTATCCTAAGCTTGAGGCCATTAGGAAGCTACATAATCCCATTTTGGGCCTACAAAACGAGGTAGAATCCTTGCTTGGACCCACGGAAACTGAGCAGATAATAAAAAAATATGTGCAGTTAGATATGCCAAATTTTGGCCCCATCGAAATACTGAGGGAATTACGGAAACGTTGGTATAAAACCAACATTTCTGATCATGAGGCTAAGGTTGTTTTATTAACAATCTTCCCCAAACATTAAAACTCTTTGCCAGACAGCTCCCCAACACTCTCTCTATAGATGACTTATCTGAGAGATGTGAGTTAGAATATAGGGTTTTGGAACCCAAAGTGAATCCATCATCCTTTTCTTCACCCCTGCAAGATGATAGAATCTCCTCCTTAGAGAGAACAGTGGCGAACATGGCCAAAGTTCTAGAAGGATTGGCCATTACCAAATCGGAGATAAATCATGTGAATGCTCGACCAAAATTCGTTTCCAAGTAAAATTATAATGGTAGGCGGCGATCGAGATCTCCGCAACCATTTAATAAATATGCTCCAAAGAACTGGTGTTATAACCACCAGAAGTTTTTTATGCTTGCCAAGTTTGTCTTTGTCGTTCCGAAGAATTTCCGAATGAGTGTCAATTTCCACAGCTGACGGAGAGGACAACAGACCGCAGGCACAAGGGTGCATCAGTATCGGGAAACGTCTGGCGCAGGAAGTAGAAGACCGTACTTTCTGCACATCAACGGCATCAACGGCATCAACGGCGCTACAGGGAAGAAGCCAACTACAATCCGACATCCCTGTCGACTCTTTTCGTCCACGCTGAATTTTTCACATAGAGAACCAAACAGACAATGCCGGTCGCTATCACCAGCCTACTTGTTTGCATGACCCGGCCAAACAGCCAAACGAACTTCTGCACCTTCTTGATTTCAAACTGGCGAAGAGTACATCGTAGACACAGGTGCGGCAGTCTCAGTTCTCAAAGGTGATTCAATGGCCGAGATGTCGCTAGGCGTTCTTCTCGCAACAGCTACAGGCGAGCCCATACCAAATTATGGCTGCCAATACCGCACACTCAACATAGGTCTACGACGTGAATTTTCCCACAACTTCATCATTGCGAAGGTCTCACATAATATAATAGGCCTTGATTTCCTTCTAAAATTTCGGCTCATTGTTGATCTTGCCAATCAAAAGATCATCGACCCCTCCACTGGACTTGAACAAAGCTTTTGGACACTTGCCTCCGAGCGTTTGGAGTTACAGGTCATTCAGCCAACCCCAGTGCATCATTCAGAAGAGATATCAGCAGCTCTTCGAAAATACAAATCGCTTTTTGATCTTAACAAATCCGATCTGCGAGTCTCCAACACGATGCATCATATCGTCACAGAATGACAACCTATTGCATTCAAGAAGCGACCACTGGCTTCTGCTAAGCTGAAAGCTGCCCAAGAAGAATTCTCAAGGCTTTTGGAAGAGGGAATCATCAGACCATCGAAAGTTCATGGGCGTCACCACTGCACTTAGTCTCAAAATCAAACGGATCGTACAGAGCCTGTGGAGACTACCGTAAGCTAAATTCAGTGACAAAATCTGATGCATATCCCATTCCAAATATCAACACATTACTTGAAAAACTCAACGGCAGCAATTTCTTCTCAGTAATTGACCTTAGACAAGCCTACCATCACATCCCGGTAGCACCAGAGGATATCGAGAAAACTGCAGTCATCACTCCATTTGGCCTTTTTGAATATCTTTACATGCCTTTTGGACTTAAGTGTGTTACTCAGACATTTTAAAGATTCATAGACAACATACTTCGCGACGACTCTGCTTATTGTATGTCATACCTAGATGACATTATGGTATTCCGTCCAGATCTAGAATCTCATGCGAAACATCTACGAAATGTCCTCTCGCGCTTATCCAACCACGGACTCAAGATCAACTGTGACAAGAGGCAGATTGCAACTTCATCCGTCGACTTCTTAGGGCATCGTATCACGGCCCAAGGTATTCAACCGTTGCCGTCAAAGCCGAATTCAATCAAGAATATCAAGTCACCAAGGCCTTGGAGCGATTTGCAGAAAATCCTTGGAGTACTAAACTATTATCGCAAGTTCCTTCCAGGTCTTTCAAAACAACTTTATCCTTTGTGCAGGCACCTGCGGAACCGAAAAGGACTTAGCAAGAATTCCATCATTGCTTGGTCATCCGAAGACGAGGAATTACTGCGACTTGCCATCAACTCGTTAGCAAATGCCACAATGCTAACGCATCCAGATTTTGAAAAGCCATTTCTACTCAAGACAGATGCTTCTGAATTCGCTATTGGAGCCACTTTGGAACAAGAGTTCGACGGAGTTCGGAAGCCCATCAGTTTCTACTCGCGTACTCTCCAACCAGTAGAAACGAGGTACGACACTTTCGGCCGAGAACTTTGCGCCATCCACGACGCAGTGCGCCATTTTATCAGCATCATTGGCAGTAGCAGATTTGTTGTTTTCACAGATCATGCACCACTAGTTACCGCACTTCGAAACGCAACTTCATCTATCGCCAAGTACCCTGCCAGAGTGGAAAGACAGCTTTCTCGTCTAAGCGAATGGCAATTTGACGTCGTTCATGTCAAGAGCAAACAGAACTTCATTGCAGATGCCCTGTCTAGGCCAGACGTCTGTCTACAACCACCTTCACCGTCACCATTCACTGTCAACTCCGTGGCACTCAGTGAACCTGCACTAACGCCCTCTCCTGCGAACTGAACAACGCGGTGACATTCACATTCAAAGATCAATAGCCCGTCACCCAACCAAGTTCATATGCCGTCAGTTGGAAGGCTTACCAATTGTTTACTTCACGGGTACGCAGCCCAACAAGCCAGTTCTGCCGACCAGCCTTCAGAGGAAGGTTTCGATTCAATTCACTCAATTTCTCACCCAGGAAGCCAAGCGACTGTCCGACTTCTTACAGATCGTTTCTGGGGTCATAGACTTAGGCAGAATGTTAAACGATGGATCTCAGAGTGTGCAATTTGTCAGAAAAACAAGATCACACGACACACTCGTTCTAGGTTGCAACATTTTCGGTCTACTTTTCGCCTAGCCATCGTCCACATCGACATAGTTCATCTGACAAAGGTTCAAGGTATCAGCTACCTTCTAACTATGATCGATAGATTTACACGGTGGCCTGCGGCATTACCTCTTGGCACTATTTCTGCAGATGAAGTAACTAACGGTTTTATCTCTGCATGGATATCCAATTACGGTGTTCCCAATGAGGTCATCACGGACAGAGGCACTTGCTTCTCATCTGATCGTTTCAAAACCACCTTGCGGTACATGGGATGCATCTTACGCCAGACGACTGCCTACCATCCCCAAGCTAATGGCATGGTAGAGAGAATGCATAGGGAACTCAAAGTAGCTTTAGCATCCTCGTCCATTAATGGCAACTGGGTCAATGCACTACCTTTAGTTCTGCTGGCCATGCGTTCTCGTACTCGAGAATCCATTAAAACGTCTGTGTCACAACTCTTGTATGGCATGGATCTACGCCTGCCTAGTCAGCTCCCACGTCTACTACCGGCACAAGATGACCCACAAAACAAAGCTACCCGCCTTCGACTTCATTTCGATAACATGTCCGAACAGCAGCCGAGACACACGCCTCGTCCAGTCTTCGTTCACCCACAGCTTCACAGCTGCAAGAGAGTACTCGTTCGCAACAATACTGCTGTTGCATCACTACAACCCAAGTATCGCGGTCCTTACCCGATTTTACTAAAACAGCCAAAATACTTCATCATTATGCAAGGCGCTACACCGACATCAGTAAGTATAGACAGGTTAAAACCGTTTATCGAACCACCTGATCCTGAGAGCGTTCAACCTTCTACACACGTCTAAGGCTCCGTCTGCCCACAATCTCAACCTGCTTTGTATAACGCGTAATTAATTTTTTTAAACATTAACATTTAACTATAAAATTTTTTAACCTTACGTTAATTTTCGTATTTGTCTCACGTGTCATAACCAGCTGTTCTTAGCTAACAATTGTGTAGCATTTTTGAACAGTTCTTTGGTATTATGCCATCTCTGAGGCAATGTTCGTGTACATATTTTTTATGCAATTACCTTTGATTTTAATGTATATATATTTTACATTATAATGTATTTCTCACACATGACATTACACTGCCTATTTTGGTATGACCAGCTACTTAGAGCTAACGCTTTCGTGTAGCAACACTAAGTAGTGATCATCTTCATATCATTGTACAGGCCACTTTCAATGCATATCTCAACTTTATCTATTTCACAAAGACCACTCTACAAATGTCATGACTACAACGTCGAGCACTCAAGCTCCTTTGGTCGTATACAAACACATTGACAACGATCCAACCTGCTTAGGTTTTTAACTTAAACCTGACAAATTCAGAGGCGATTTACCTCGAAATCTTCACGCTGCGGCTCCAAAAAACTTACATTGCTCTATTTTGCCTCACGTGCTATGACCGTCCACTAGAGCTAACAATTTGTGTAGCAATTCCTAGTGGTTACCTGGCATCATATCATTGTTGAAGCAACCAACAAGCATATTTAAGTCCAGCACTTATGGTTCATCATATTTTTGCTTAACTTGGTTCGAACTCTGTCATGCATTTCTTATCTAGCCTCGCAGAGAGGAATATTTTTTTTTCTTTTTTTTCAGAGAGGAAAGTGTTGTAACGACACAAATCAATCGCCGACATATTGCGTAAATTAAATTTAAATTTATTTACGTTGCACCAATGAGAAAAAAGCAAATTGCCGTTTAACCACGTTTAACCACGTTTAACCAAAAGTATGCAAGTACACATATTGCATGCTATTTAAGCACGGTAATTTACTATGCAAGTCAGTTGTGGCATTTGCCTTCTACCTGCTTCACGCGTGTGCGTTCTATCGGTTGTCAATACGTGTGCGCTCTGTCGGCTGTCAGTATCTACTCATCTTGTTGCGGGATACCGGAGAGACGAGCCAATTGAGTGCAGGACCTGCAGGACACCATCCACAACACGATCACAGCTCAACCACGGGAGCAACAATCAACCAGAGTCCACCCAAGGCTCTATGACATCTTCAACGCAGAATACTTAAAGCGAACGCATTACCCGGCCCTCTTAAGGGCCCCCATATCAGTAACTAATCTCTATTCAGAGCACCTTAACCGAGTTTGTAACGTCGTACGGCATTTACTTGAAGCCGGGGCGTTTACAATAATAATAATTTTAAAATTATATTTTTTATTGAATGCGCTATATTGTAACGACACAAATTAATGGCCGACATACTGCGTAAATTAAATTCAATTTAATTTACGTTGCACCAATAAGAAAAAAGCAAAACTTGCCTTTTAACCAATAGTGTGCAAGTAGACATATATTACTATGGCATGCTATTTAAGCACGGCAATTTACCATGGAAGTCAGTTGTCGCATTTGCATTCTGCTTTGCGTTACGCGTGTGCGTTCTGTCGGCTGTCAGTACCTACGTTGGTGATTTGATTTGTTCCACCAACAATTGGCTACATCCGTGACTCATCTTGTTGCGGTACAACCAGCGAGACGAGCCAAGTAATTGCAGAACTTGAACGAAGATTTCCACATCGTGATTACAACGCGACAACAGAAGGAACAACAGCCAGAGTCAACCCAAGGCTCTAGGATATCTTCACACTCTGAATAATTCAGGAGAACGCATGACCAGGCCCTGTTAAGGGCCCCCATATCATAACAATATCTATATTCAGAGCACCTTAACCGAGTTTGTAACGTCGTACGGCATTTACTTGAAGCCGGGGCGTTTACGAAATTGGCGACCGCGCCAGGATATTGATTATTGTTCTGATTTTTTTTGGTATAAATAAAATTGACTTTTTCATTTATTTGGGATATAAAATCGATTAACATTTGCGTTTTCTCTACCGTGATCGTGGTATTCTGGGAATTTTGTTGGGTATATATTCGTGGATTTGTGTTGAATTTTTTTTGGGGATATAATAATAATACATTGGCATCAAAGGCCAACGGGGCCTCTGTTCATCTTTCCTACGTACAAAAACGGCACCGTACGTACTCGACAGGCTCAATTGCGGATAATTTCAATTTTTGGAAGCAGTTACTGTGAAGTGCTTTTTTTTCTGCGCTCATTCAACTGTGGAAGCTGTTTGTGGGTAAGCGTTTCGTTAAAGTATATTTATATATTTTCATATTGCTTGTAAATTTATGCTTTTAAGATCCCGTAAGATTGTTAAAATGTCAGGTCCAATTTTAGATATTGATGTTCTTGTTTGGGATGGAGATAGTGAGCTATTCTTTATGCGCGTAGACTCCGCTTTCTCCCCGTTTCCTGATTATGACAGTCATCAAAAACTGTCGAAGGTTTTGCTAAACTACCTTATGAATTGCAGTGACGGATTTATCCTAAGCTTGAGGCCATTAGGAAGCTACCTAATCCCATTTTGGGCCTACAAAACGAAGTAGAATCCTTGCTTAGGCCCACAGAAACTGAGCAGATAATAAATAAATATGCGCAGTTAGACATGCCAAACATTGGCCCCATCGAAATTTTGAGGGAATTACGGAAACGTTGGTATATAACCAACATTTCTGATCATGAGGCTAAGGTTGTTTTTATTAACAATCTTCCACAAGCATTAAAACTATTTGCCAGACAACTTCCAAACACTCTCTCTATAGATGACTTATCTGAGAGATGTGAGTTAGAATATAGGGTTTTGGAGCCCAAAGTGAATCCATCATCCTTTTCTTCACCCCCGCAAGATGATAGACTCTCCTATTTAGAGAGAACAGTGGCGAACATGGCCAATGTTCTAGAAGGATTGGCCATTACCAAATCCGAGCTAAATCAAGTGAATGCTCGACCAAAATTCGTTTCCAAGTCAAATTATAATGGTAGGCGGCGATCGAGATCTCCGCAATCCTTTAATAAATATGCTCCAAAGAACTGGTGTTAAAACCACCAGAAGTTTTTTTATGCTTGCCAAGTTTGTCTTTGTCGTTCCGAAGAATTTCCGAATGAGTTCCAATTTCCACAGCTGACGGAAAGGACAACAGACCGCAGGTACAAGGGTGCATCAGCATCGGGAAACGTCTGGCGCAGGAAGTAGAAGACCGTACTTTCTGCACATCAACGACATCAACGGCGCTACAGGGAAAAAGCCAACTACAATCCGACATCCCTGTCGACTCTTTTCGTCCACACCGAATTTTTCACATAGAGAACCAAACGGACAACGCCGGTCGCAATCACCAGCCTACTTGTTTGCATGACTCGGACAAACAGCCCAACGAGTTTCTGCACCTTCTTGATTTCAAAACTGGCGAAGAGTTCATCGTAGACACAGATGCGGCAGTCTCAGTTCTCAAAGGTGATTCAATGGCCGAGATGTCGCTAGGCGTTCTTCTCGCAACAGCAGCTCTTCGAAAATACAAATCGCTTTTCGATCTTAACAAGTCAGAGCTACGAGTCTCCAACACGATGCACCATATCGTCACAGAAGGACAACCTATTGCACTCAAGAAGCGACCACTGACCCCTGCTAAGCTGAAAGCTACCCAAGAAGAATTCTCAAGGCTTTTGGAAGAGGGAATCATCAGACTATCGAAAAGTTCATGGGCGTCACTATTGCACTTAGTCTCTAAATCAAACGGATCGTACAGAGCCTGTGGAGACTACCGTAAGCTAAATTCAGTGACAAAATCTGATGCATATGCTATTCCAAGTATTAACACTTTACTTGAAAAACTCAACGGCAGCAATTTCTTCTCAGTGATTGACCTCAGACAAGCCTACTATCATATCCCGGTAGCACCAGAGGATATCGAGAAAACTGCAGTCATCACTCCATTTGGCCTTTTCGAATATCTTTACATGCCATTTGGACTTAAGTGTGCTACTTAGACATTTCAAAGATTCATGGACAACATACTTCGCGACGACTCTGCTTATTGTATGTCATATCTCGATGACATTATGGTATTCAGTCGAGATCTAGAATCTCATGCGAAACATCTACGAAATGTCCTCTCGCGCTTATCCAACCACGGACTCAAGATCAACTGTGACAAGACGCAGATTGCAACTTCATCCGTCGACTTATTTGGGCATCGTATCACGGCCCAAGTTATTCAACCGTTGCCGTCAAAGACGAATTCAATCAAGAATATCAAGTCACCAAGGACTGTCAGCGAGTTGCAGAAAATCCTGGGAGTACTAAACTATTATCGCAAGTTCCTTCCGGGCCTTTCAAAACAACTTTATCCTTTGTGCAGGCACCTGCGGAACCGACAGAGACTTAGCAAGAATTCCATCATTGCTTGGTCATCCGAAGCCGAGGAATTACTTCGACTTGCCATCAAATCGTTAGCAAATGCCACAATGCTAACTCATCCAGATTTTAAAAAGCCATTTCTACTCACGACAGATGCTTCTGAATTCGCTATTGGAGCCACGTTGGAACAAGAGATCGACGGAGTTCGGAAGCCTATCAGTTTCTACTCGCGTACTCTCCAACCAGTAGAAATGAGGTACGACACTTTCGGCCGAGAACTTCTCGCCATCCACGACGCAGTGCGCCATTTTATCAGCATCATTGATAGTAGCAGATTTGTTGTTTTCACAGATCATGCACCACTAGTTAGCGCACTTCGAAACGCAACTTCATCTATCGACAAGTGCCCTGCCAGAGTGGAAAGACAGCTTTCTCGTCTAAGCGAATGACAATTTGACGTCTTTCACGTCAAGGGCAAACAGAACTTCATTTCAGATGCCCTTTCCAGGCCAGACGTCTCTCTACAACCACCTTCGCCGTCACCATTCACTGTCAACTCTGTGGCACTCAGTGAACCTGCACTAACGCCAACTCTCCTGCGAACGGAACAACGCGGTGACATTCACACTCAAAGATCAATAGCCCGTCACGCAACCAAGTTCATATGCCTTCTGTGGGAAGACTTACCAATTGTTTACTTCACGGGTACGCAGCCCAACAAGCCAGTTCTGCCGACCAGCCTTCAGAGAAACGTTTTCGATTCAATTCACTCAATTTCTCACCCAAGAAGCCAAGTGACTCTCCGCCTTCTTACAGATCGTTTCTGGGGTCACAGACTTAGGCAGAATGTTAAACGATGGGTCTCCAAATGTGCTATTTGTCAGAAAAACAAGATCACACGACACACTCGTTCTAAGTTGCAACATTTTCGAACTACTTCTCGTCTAGCCATAGTCCAAATCGACATAGTTCATCTGACGAAGGTTCAAGGTTTCAGCTACCTTCTAAATATTATCGATAGATTTACACGGTGACCTGCGGCATTACCTCTTGGTACCATTTCTGCAGACGAAGTAACTAACGGTTTTATCTCTGTATGGATATCCAATTATGGTGTTTCCAATGAGGTCATCACGGACAAAGGCACTTGCTTCTCATTTGATCGTTTCAAAACCACCTTGCGGTACATGGGATGCATCTTACGCCAGATGACTGCCTACCATCCCCAGCTAATGGCATGGTAGAGAGAATGCATAGGGAACTCAAAGCTGCTTTAGCATCCTCGTCCATTAATGGCAACTGGGTCGATGCACTACCTTTAGTTCTGCTTGCCATGCGTTCCCGTACTCGTGAATCCATTAAAACGTCTGCGTCACAACTCTTGTATGGCATAGATCTACGCCTACCTAGTCAGCTCCCACGTCTACTACCGGCACAAGATGACCCACAAGACGAAGCTACCCGCCTTCGACTTCATTTTGGTAACATGTCTGAACAGCAGCCGAGACATACGCCTCATCCAGTCTTCGTTCACCCACAGCTCCACGACAATGCTGTTGCACCACTACAACCAAAGTATCGCGGTCCTTACCCGATTTCGCTCAGACAACCAAAATACTTCATTATTATGCAAGGCGCTACACAAACATCAGTAAGCATACACAGGTTGAAACCGTTTATCGAACCGCCTTATCCTGAGAGCGTTCAATCTTCTACACACGTCTCACGCTCCATCTGCCCACAATCTCAGTAGCCTGTTTTGCATAACGCGTAATTGATATTTTTTGTTAACATTAACTTTTTGTTATTCTACGTATCAAAATTTTTAACCTTACGTCATTTTTCGTATTTGTCTCACGTGGCATAACCAGCTGTTCTTAGCTAACAATAGTGTAGCATTTTTTAACAGTTCTTTGTTATTATGCCATCACTGAGGCAATGTTCGTGTATATATTTTTATGCTGTTACCTTTGATTTTAATGTATATATTTTTACATTATAATGTATTTCTCACACATGACATTACACTGCCTATTTTAGTATGACCAGCTACTTAGAGCTAATGCTTTCGTGTAGCAACACTAAGTAGTGATCGGCTTCATATCATGGTACAGGCCACTTTCAATGCATATCTCAACTTTATCAATTGCACAAAGACCACTCTACAAATGTCATGACCACAACGTCGAGCACTCTAGCTCCTTTGTTCGTATACAAACACATTGACAACGATCCAACCTGCTTAGGTTTTAACTTAAACCTGGTAAATTCAGAGGCGATTTACCTCGAAATCTTCACGCTGCGGCTCCCAAAACTTACACTGCTCTATTTTGCCTCACGTGGTATGACCGACCACTAGAGCTAACAATTTGTGTAGCAATTCCTAGTGGTTACCTGGCATCATATCATTGTTGAAGCAACCAACAAGCATATTTAAGCCCAGCATTTATGGTTCATCATATTTTTGCTTAACTTTTTTCGAACTCTGTCATACATTTCTTATCTAGTCTCGCAGAGAGGAATCTTTTTCCTTTTTTTTCAGAGAGGAAAGTGTTGTAACGACACAAATTAATGGCCGACATATTGCGTAAATTAAATTCAATTTTATTTACGTTGCACCAATGAGAAAAAAGCGAAACTTGCCGTTTAACCAATAGTGTGCAAGTAGACATATATTACTATGGCATGCTATTTAAGCACGGCAATTTACCATGCAAGTCAGTTGTCGCATTTGCATTCTGCTTTGCGTTACGCGTGTGAGTTTTGTCAACTGTCAATACCTATGCTGGTGATTTGATTTGCTTCACCAACAATTGGCTACATCCGTGACTCATCTTGTTGCGGTACAACCAGCGAGACGAGCCAAGTAATTGCAGAACTTGAACGAAGTTTTCCACATCGTGATTACAACGCGACAACAGAAGGAACAACAGCCAGAGTCAACCCAAGGCTCTAGGACATCTTCACACTCTGAATAATTCAGGAGAACGCACGACCAGGCCCTGTTAAGGGCCCCTATCATAACAATATCTATATTCAGAGCACCTTAACCGAGTTTGTAACGTCGTACGGCATTTACTGGAAGCCGGGGCGTTTACAATATCCTCACAAAATAGAACACATTGGGACGCTCTAAGCAAAGAGTTTTGGAACGTTAAACCGCCAGGCTAGGCGAAGCAGTGAATTGTTTATGCCTTGATGAGAGTCGTTAGAACCGTTCTTTGCAGCTTACGTAAATGGAGAAATTAACATATGAAGATGGCTGTATTTGAAGAATCGTAGCAATAATATTTTGGAATGCAGTTTTGTCAGATACAGAATCCTTGTAAAAGGCTTTTTAATAAAGCATTATGGAAATGCAGGTCTACAAATAGATTAGCAGGAACAGCAGAACTGACCAACATTATGTATACAGCCAAAACATTTTTCGCTAAAGTAATGCAACCATACCATGGGACCAAAAAATTAGGAGATCTATCTAGTTCATTAAAAGGTTACGATTTGCAGTTTATACCCTATCAGACCAAGATCAAGTGTAGGTGATTGTCGCAAATCTGACGGCAAGCAGCGTGTGTTGGTGGAGCAAATGCAAGGCGCTTTACAGGTAGTTTTACAGAGGCTCCATTCCTATTAGCTTATAATAGTACCAAAGGCACCAATTCAGATTCAGTCTTAGTGTGTTTATTGGAGTTGGATATGTTAGTTTTCACATCGATATCTATAAAGTACATATATACAACTCCCTGCGCCAGGAAATCAGTGTACTCAAATTTAAGACTACCCTCTGTGTTATTGAAACCTAAATATATGATTAATTAATCAAGTAATAAGCGAAAGACCGTGTAATTCTTACGCAACACTGCACTCGAATATTTCAACTGGAAAGAAGTTAGATGCAAGAAACAGAATATTTAAATTACCGGTGCTTGAACGATCCCACTTTGTAAAAATGAAAACGGAACCTTGTTTCTTCAGGTTTACATTGTGAAGACCAAAACTTGTAAATTCGAACCGAGAAATTTAAATGAAAAATGAAAATTGCTAGATTAAATCACGCAAGATAGGTACAAAATACAGAACCGAATTACGCACAATTCACAAATGTATTTGTTACAAACGATTTAATCAATGAATGTTCTAGAAGTTAAACAAATATTTTCATATTAAATGATAATCGTTCCAATTAGCCACGGAAGTTTACATTTATCAATAAGTGTTACTTTAATTTCGTCGCAGTAAATATTTTCCTCTACGTACACCACCTTATCAAAAATAACGTCTAATAATGGACGTAGCCCTATTCCTTCGGCTGACGTTGAACTCTCCATGCGCAAGTTGTACATGTGGGTGTCCCAGACGTCAACTTTGCGCTTTGTTTATTTGTCACTTGCATTGCTAGTTTGTTTGACATTAATGGAGCGTGATGATCTTGTAACTCGGTAGACCATTATGTCGATGCGTGGGCACCACGTCTTTAGGAGTTTCTGTTTTGACTTCTGCACATGCGTTATGGGATTGTATACATCAGACTCGTTCATGGAACAATGGTTTTTAACTCATTTGGTCCTTCAGCCTCAGGGTAAATCCAGAAAACCCGAGGAATGCAACGATTTAAAGTAACACAATCCTCCATGCCAATTTACTAACATGTCAACATTTTTGTATGTCCTCCTCTTCAGCATATACGATTCTTTGTTAAATCAAGTTAGTTAGCAATATATATATATATATATATATATATATATATAATATTTCCTGTATATACTGGAAAAGTGCGACAACCGGAGTAGCCGTGCTCGTAGATTTCTATAATTCTTTAATTTTGAATTGGCATCGGGTTTCGTTTTGTTTTTATTTTTAGATTTTCTAGATTTCTCGTCTGATCTCACCCCGGTGAAATAATTGGAATTTACTTACATATTTTACTTGGAATTTATTTACATATTTTAAGGATTTACTTTCATCTCATCGGAATTTTTGATATATCTTTTCTTTTTTTCTGTTTTCCTACCACACTCCTCCATAATGAACCAGAATTTTTCGCCAGCCTCCACCACACATTTAACCCAGAAGCTACTTTCCAATTTCGCTGATCTCCAGCAAAAGATATCAAGGGATTGCTCGGAGCTTTATCTGGTAACCCCACTTTCTTCACGATGCAGCTACATTTGTTGCGCCAAGCTGATGATTTCTTGAAAGGGGTTGCGCGTGAGGTTGCTTTGCGACATCACTGTAAACGCAAAATCTTCCTCGGGTCTCCGCATTAACCACTCTCTAAGGATGACCTGGCATCGGATCTAATCAGTCATTTGGTAGACAACTTCCACCATCTCAAAGAGGTCTCTTCGGCAAAGGTCATTCATTAGTGGCCTCTTCCCACAAAAGACTGTCTAACGACGAACTCGGTCAACTGAAATCTCGATCAACCTTAATATCGACAGGCAAAGTCAAATTAAAGCGTGATTACACTTTACTACAAAGGACTGGAGAACAATCTTGAACCTCTCCGCCAGACACCGCCACCTTACCTGAAACCAGATATGCCTATCCTGGTTGAAGCAAACTAAATAAACGCCGGTCTTTTTATGGAGCCATCCTCGGTGATACTCCTTCCTCTGGACTAATCAAGCTAACCACATTTCGATTTGAACGGATCCACTACACTACTAGCTCAAACAGCAAGACCATTCCCACCCAACAAGGTATAGCTTTACTGCGTCGTCGTGGCCGACCACCCCGCATAAATACCCCAATAATGGCCATCCTCCTCCGATCTTCATGGCCAGTCACATATCCTTAAGACAAGTCCTTATCACCTAAATAAGCTTTAAAAGAAACATGTTGCGCGACAGGGAATAGATTATTTACCTGATTTTCTGATTGCGTACCGAATTATTTGAATCAACTGTCTTCATGATTTCCCCATATATATCTCGATATACTGGTACGGATATCTTTTTCAGTGGAAAACACATCATCCACTAAGTTGACAATCAATATGTCAAGTATAAATTTTAGTTTAAACTGCCCCATTTATACTTGTTGTTAAATCTCTTAAGCATAATTTTTTTAAATAAAAATATTACGAAAGTGTATGTAAAATTGGTTTATCTATATGTCTGCATGTGTATACTCTTCGAAATGAGTTTACAGTGATTTAATGACAATTATTGACAACTCACTAGATAAGCGTACGTAATGCCTATGTGTATGTGTTCCCGTTTGTTTTTGATTGAGGAGTAATCAATTACTACAAGTGTACACTCATCCCCGTGAAATTACAGTGATTTAGCCACATCTGACTATTCACTCTCACGCACATACACACAATCATACAGACGTGGAATACGCTTATCTAGTGTATAGTCAGATGTTGCCAACTCGCTGTAATTTCACTGGGATGAGTGTACACGTGTAGCAATTGTCTACTCCTCAGTCCAAAACAAGCGAAACACATACACACAGGCATGAAGTAAGCTTATCTAGTGAGTTGTCAGCAATTGCCATTAAATCAATGTAATCTCATTTCGAAGAGTGAACACGTGCAGACATATACACAAACTTATTTGACATACAATTTCCTAGCATTTTTATTTTTAAAAAACAAGTTTTACTTAAGAGATCTAACAACATGTATAAATTGGGCAGTTTAAAATAAAATTTCCACTTGCCATATTGATTGTCAACTTAGTGGGTGATGTGCTTTCCATTGGAAAAGATATCCGTACCAGGATATCGGAATATATGGGGAAATCATGAAGACAGTGAACTCAAACAATTTGATACGCAATCCGAAAATCAGTTAAAAAAGTCGTTATCACGACCGGTGAAGAGGTCCTGAAACTGACAAAACGTAAGACCATCAGGACCCCGCGGGCCATCGATTCATCCCCAGAGCTACCTCCTCCAAGCACACCGATACTAAGTAGTACAGTTGTGATTCTGACTCTGTTTTGATTGTACCAATAGCCAACTTTGAACTTAAGAATGCACATATGGTCCTATCTAGGACTGACATTAATTCAACGTGAAGTCCTCGTAGAAGCGCCCATATTAGGATGAAGCAGGCAGCAAAATGATGGAAGCAGACTTCGAGCTTAAGTGAATATAAAATAATTAATATTTATAAATTTGTTTTACTAAATCGACGCTTTTTATCCTAGCAAAATACTATTTATACTTAATTAAAAATAAAGTATATGTAGTATCCTTACAAATGGCTTCTGATGGGTTGAAAACATTGATTTAATGACTGACTGCACAAATAAAAATTTGACTGCAGATTTAGGCATAATTAGGTCTCGTCTGGATGATACCCTTATAATAAACACCGAGGGAATCCGCGTGCGCGACGCAACCAATATAGTTGGCCACAACAATGGTGACCGCGCCGAAGAGGAATCAGAAAGAAAGATGCCGGCATTTTCAGCGGAATAGACGACTTTTTTCCGACGGTCATCAGAATTTAAGCATATGTTGTAACCATTGGATGAGGAAAGGCACAGTTATGTATCGAAAATTTTGAAGCATAAGTTCAAGCCCAAGAATTTACATTAGAAGCACCTATTGTGCGTGGGGCTGTCCAATTGGAATTGCCGGTCGACCTCACGTATGAAGAGTACAAAAGACGAGTGTTGGATCACTTCCGAGCAAGGCCTCTGGATGTGTTTTCAGAATTGTAAAATCTCAAAACATTACTGTGTGAGAAGCCCCTTGATACCATGACACTCATCAAGCGGTGGTTCTCCAAGCCCACTGAGACTTTACTCGAGTTGCAACCGCATGAGATAATCATGTTTATGCTGTTGGATCCTACAAGATACAGTGCATTATCCAGCACCCGGGAGGCTTGGAAGAGAGACTTCAGGCTATTCCAAGTTCGGCCATGATGACAAACAAACCGTCAGCTGCAACTCCACGCATGTGTCCGATTACAACATCTGGCAGGAGCGACATACCTTACTAGAATTCTTTGCGGCATAATCAGCAAGTCCGCGACAGCCAGTGTCATGGATGCAAAGGCAATATGTAAGGACACCAGAATCGACGAATGCATCGACTAAGCGTCAGAAAAATCATTATAGTGCTCCTAGAGAACAGCCAGTTCAATGGAGAAATGGGGTCCACAATCTGACAAATAAAGGTGGTCGAGATCAGGGCACAAACATTGATCATTCGGTGGCTCCGAGGGGTAGATCGAGTGAAGACCAGCAGAACAAACTGAAAGGTGTTCCGAACCAGATGGCCTTTGAAGAAAAGGAAGTGTGGGAAACATTGCCATATGTAAGGTTTTTTTATTAAACTTAAATTTTTATAACTTTTCAACGGACAGCCAGTAATAATGCAATTGGATACTGGAGCTGATTTGTCGGTATTACCACTGAATTAGCCATTGAACAAAGTAAAACCTACGAGAGCAAGTTTATGTCAGGCATCGGGCACATTGATGGTGGCTTCGGGTGAGTGGTACACGAAATTGTTAATAAATTAAAATATCTACCATATGTCTTTTGTTGTAACGAATACGCAATTATCTTTACTGGGACTTGAATTCATTAGAAAACGGGGTAAGACGATAGACTGTCAAAACCGAGTTTGTAATGTCGGACGGCATTTACTTGAAGCCGGGGCGTTTACAAAATTGGCGACCGCGCCAGGATTCAAACCTGGAATCTTCGGCTCATTGTTAATCTTGCCAATCAAAAGATCATCGACCTCTCCACCGGACTTGAGCAAAGATTTTGGACACTTGCCTCCAAGCGTTTGGAGTTACAGATCATTCAGCCAACCCCAGTGCATCATTCAGCAGAGATATCAGCAGCTCTTCAAAAATACAAATCGCTTTTCGATCTTAACATGTCAGAGCTACGAGTCTCCAACATGATGCATCATATCGTCACAGAAGGACAACCTATTGCACTCAAGAAACGACCACTGGCCCCTGCTAAGCTAAAAGCTGCCCAAGAAGAATTCTCAAGGCTTTTGGAAGAGGGAATCATCAGAGCATCGAAAAGTTCATCGGCGACACCACTGCACTTAGTCTCAAAATCAAACGGATCGTACAGAGCCTGTGGAGACTACCGTAAGCTAAATTCAGTGGCAAAATCTGATGCATATCCTATTCCAAATATTAACACTTTACTTGAAAAACTCAACGGCAGCAATTTCTTCTCAGTGATTGACCTCAGACAAGCTTACCATCACATCCCGGTAGCACCAGAGGATATTGAAAAGACTGCATTCATCACTCCATATAGCCTTTTCCAATATCTTTACAAGCCTTTTGAAATTAAGTGTGCTACACAGACATTTCAAAGGTTCATGGACAACATACTTCGCGACGACCCTGCTTATTGTATATCATAACTCGATGACAAATTTGTATTCAGTCCAGAATTAGAATCTCATGCCAAGCATCTACGAAATGTCCTCTCACGCTTATCCAACCACGGACTCAAGATCAATTATGAAAAGACGCAGATTGCAACTACTTCCGTGGACTTCTTAGCACATCGTATCAAGCCACAAGGTATTCAAACTTTGCCGTCAAAATGCGAATTCAATCAAAAATATCAAGTCACCGAAGACTGTTAGCGAGTTGCAGAATATCCTGGGAGTACTAAACTATTATCGCAAGTTCATTCCGGGCCTTTCAAAACAACTTTATCCTTTGTGCAGGCACCTGCGGAATCGAAAATGACTTAGCAAGAATTTCATCATTGCTTGGACATCGGAAGACGAGGAATTACTTCGACTCGCCATCAACTCGTTAGCATATGCAACAATGCTAATGCATCCATATTTTCAACGACCATTTTTACTCACGACAGATGCTTCTGAATTCGCTATTGAAGCCACTTTAGAACAAGAGATCGACGGAGTTCGGAAGCCTATCAGTTTCTTCTCGCGTACTCTCCAACCAGTAGAAATGAGGTACGACACTTTTGGTCGAGAACTTCTCGCCATTCACGACGCAGTGCGCTATTTTATCAGTATCATTGGCAGTAGCAGATTTGTTGTTTTCACAGATCATGCACCATTAGTTAGCGCACTTCGAAACGCTACTTTAACTATCGCCAAGTACCCTGTCAGAGTGGAAAGACAGCTTTTACGTCTAAGCGAATAGCAATTTGACATATTTCACGCCAAGTGTAAACAGAACTTCATTGCAGATGCCCTTTCCAGGCCAGACGTCTCGCTATAACCACCTTCATCGTCGCCATTCACTGTCAACTTCGTGACACTCAGTGAACCTGCACTAACGCCATCCCTCCTGCGAACAAAACAACGCGGTGACATTCACATTCAATGATCAATAGCCCGTCAACCAACCAAAATCGTATGCCGTCTCTGGGAAACCTTACCAATTGTCTACTTCACGGATGTGCAGCCCAACAAGCCAGTTCTGCCGACCAGATTTCAGAGAAACGCTTTCGACTCAATTCACTCAATTTATCACCCAGGGAGCCAAGCGACTGTCCGACTACTCACAAATCATTTCTGGGGTCACAAACTTAGGCAGTACTTTAAACGATGGGTCTCTGAGTGTGCTATTTGTTAGAAAAACAAGATCACACGGCACAGTCGTTCTAAGTTGCAACATTTTCGAACTACCTCTCGCCTAGCCATCGTCTACATTGACATAGTTCATTTGACAAAGGTTCAAGGTTTCAGCTACCTTCTAACTATGATTGATAGATTTACACGGTGGAATGCGGCATTACCTCTTGGCACCATTTCTGCAGACGAAGTAACTAACGGTTTTATCTCTGCATGGATATCCAATTATGGTGTTCCCAATGAGGTCATCACGGACAGAGGCACTTCCTTCTCATCTGATCGTTTCAAAACCACCTTGCGGTACATGGGATGCATCTTACGCCAGACGACTGCCTACCATCCCCAAGCTAATGGCATGGTAGAGAGAACGCATAGGGAACTCAAAGCTGCTTTAGCATCCTCGTCCATTAACGGCAACTGGGTCGATGCACTACTTTTAGTTCTGCTGGCCATGCGTTCCCGTACTCGTGAATCCATTAAAACATCTGCGTCACAACTCTTGTATGGCATGGATCTACGCCTGCCTAGTCAGCTCCCACGTCTACTACCGGCACAAGATGACCCATAAGATGAAGCTACCCGCCTTCGACTTCATTTCGGTAACATGTCTGAACAGCAGCCGAGACATACGCCTCGTCCAGTCTTCGTTCACTCACAGCTCCACAGCTGCAAGAGAGTACTCGTTCGCAACGACAATGCTGTTGCACCACTACAACCAAAGTATCGCGGTCCTTACCCGATTTTACTCAGACAACCAAAATACTTCATTATTATGCAAGGCGCTACACCAACATCAGTAAGCATAGACAGGTTAAAACCGTTTATCGAACCGCTTGATCCTGAGAGCGTTCAAACTTCTACACACGTCTCAGGCTCTGTCTGCCCACTATCTCAATGTCCTGCTTTGTATAACGCGTAATTGATTTTTTTTAAAGATTAAAAATATCTATCAAAATTTTTTAACCTTACGTTATTTTTCGTATTTGTCTCACGTGGCATAACCAGCTGTTCTTAGCTAACAATTGTGTAGCATTTTGAACAGTTCTTTGGTATTATGCCATCTCTGAGGCAATGTTCATGTACATATTTTTATGCAGTTACCTTTGATTTTAATGTATATATTTTTACATTATAATGCATTTCTCACACATGACATCTCACTGCCTATTTTGGTATGATCAGCTACTTGGAGCTAACGCTTTCGTGTAGCAACACTAAGTAGTTATCAGCTTCAAATCATGGTACAGGCCACTTTCAATGCATATCTCAACTTCATCAATTGCACAAAGACCACTCTATAAATATCATGACCACAACGTCGAGCACACTCTCTAGCTCTTTTGGTCGTATACAAACGCATTGACGACGATCCAGCCTGCCTATGTTTTAACTTAAACCTGGCAAATTCAGAGGCGATTTACCTCGAAATCTTCACGCTGCGGCTCCAAATACTTACACTGCTCTATTTGCCTCACGTGCTATGACCGTCCACTAGAGCTAACAATTTGTGTAGCAATTCCTAGTGGTTACTTGGCATCATATCATTGTTGAAGCAACCAACAAGCATATTTAAGCCCAGCATTTATGGTATATTATTTTTTGCTTAACTTGGTTCAAAATCTGACATGCATTTTTTATCTAGCCTCGCAGAGAGGAATGTTTTTCTTTTTTTTCAGAGAGGAAAGTGTTGTAACAACACAAATAAATTGCCGACATATTGCGTAAATTAAATTCAATTTGATTTACGCTGCACCAATGAGAAAAAAGCCAAACTTTCCGTTAACCAATAGTGTGCAAGTAGACATATATTACTATGGCATAGCTATTTAAGCACGGTAAATTTACCATGCCTATCAGTTGTCGCGTTTGCCTTCTGCTTTGCGTTACGTGTGCGTGCTGTCGGCTGTCATCACCTACGCTGATTATTGGATTGTCTTCACCAAAAATTGGTAATATCAGTGACACCAATCATGTTGCTGTACAACCAGCGAGACGAGCCAATTAATGCAGAACTTCAACGAAGTTTCCGCATCGAGATTACAACGCAACAACAGAATTAACCACAATTTAAGTTAACCCAAGGCTCTAGGACGTCTTCACACTGACGGACCTTTCTCGGCATTTGCCGGTGAATGCGCGACCGGCCCTGTTAAGGGCCCCCTAACAGTACATAACTCTTCATTTATGGCACTTTAAACGAGTTTGTAACGTCGTACGGCATTTACTTGAAGCCGGGGCGTTTACAGGTGTGTTATTTTTAAACAAAACCCTATTAATTACAAATAAAATTGCAGTTAAAGAAATCTCAACTAAATCTGCTTGAAACTAACAGTGATTGTTTCTAAAATCACATTTAGGAGAAATGTTGTCTAAAACCAGAATAAGTACATGTGACCCTGAGGTAAGCCGGATCTGACGAAATTGAGACTCGTTTTGCTGTAACGCAGAGCCGCGCGTTACAATACAGTTCGTCAGAGGGTTTATGGTTTAGTGAAGATTCGTAAGCGAGGTAATGCAATTAGATTAATTGTAAATGTACAAATCTCACCAATTTATAGTTGGTCTAACTTTGTATGCAACAAAAATAGAAAATATACTTATTTTTTATATTATACATCATTTTATTAACATTATTAGTAGATATAATTTGATTAAGTGTGTTAGAATATTGTATCGATGTATACTAATGTCACTATGCAAGTAGCATTTGAAATTGTGAAGCGCTGTCCAGCAAAGTTTACATAGATAATAGAAGATAGGAAAGTGACATTAATTGGTATTATGGAAATGTTAAATATTTGTATGTCCTCCACCTACTTTTTTTTCAAAAAGAAATTTTTTATCAAGTTAAATTTGTTCTTTTGGGACGACCAATATCGGTTCCAGTCGCTAATTTTTTATGCACTATTTTGGGGAAAAAACTATTGTTAAAACTTCCACTCAAAACAAAATTGTATGTAAGATTAATGAATGATATGTTTCTAATTTTGTTTCATGATTATAATGAATGATTTAAATTTCTACAGTTAGTCAATCAGCTACGTGAATTAAAATTTACATTAGAAAATGGGAATAATGATGAATCATCCTACCTGGATGTGAAAATAAAACGGAATGGATCCAGATTGGAAAGTGATAATTTTATAGAAGAAACTTACTCGGGAATCCTTCTCAATTTTTTCTCAAATCACTCGTATGAAACGAAAATAGGCATTTTCAGCCTATGATTATTTGGGAGTTTTTTAATAGAGGATTAGAAATAGAGAGATAAGAAATTGATGAGATTAAACTATATATACAAAACAAACGGTTATCGGACAATTATAATAGAGAGATTAATGAAGGGAACGTTGCTTAGATTTGAAGTAATATAATAAGCCACGTATAGAAGGAAACAGAGCTATAAAAGCGCAAGATTATGGAATTACCTGATTCAAATTTAAGCAGAAAAATTAGAATACTAGCAGCCAAATACAATATAAAAGAGTTTTAAGAGAATCGTTTACTATGAGGTATGAACTACCTAATCAAAAAGAAAAAATAGAACCTTGTAATACTACAGGAGCATATGCAATATCTCGCAAAGGTTTGAATAATGTAATAAATAAATAATAAAGTCTTCTTAAAGATTAAATTCATGATTAACTGCAGGCACTTGTCAATAATTGGGAATGTAAAATGTTGCATTTATACAAACACACACACATATATATATATATATATATATATATATATTTATATCCGTATATATATTTATTTTATATACTTATATATATAATGTCCATTGCCTTCGAATATTACTCAGTGTTTTCCCTAATTTGGAAGGAAAAACACTTTAATAAAAGTGGTTAATGGCCTTTTTTTGAGATTACTAAATTTTGCTTTACAATATTTCATTTATATACATTCTTTGTTGTTATTTCATTATGTGGGTGGCAACAAATCTTACTCGGTTTTACTTCAATTTCTTGTTTTGTCTGATTGGTAAGTGTGTATGCGTTTGTTGCTGTGCGTGTGCCTATTTGCATGTAAAGATATTTCTCGCTGTATCGCAAAGTGATGTCTGAGCTCTGGTCATTATTGTATTGATGGCTTGTGACTTAACGAACTGTTCGCATTGTTCGCTGTTACGTGTACGAGTGCTATTTTTCCGAGTTTAGTCTTTCGTTTCACCTTTTTGCGCAATTTTGTTTTCTTCACTTGGTAACAGCGCAAATGCGGATTGCAGTGTTGAACGTTCATTTTGTTTGGAAATTTCTGTCACCGTATGTGCATCTGTTTTTTACTCTTGAGTTTATTACCCATCCGATTGAATGCTTGTTCAGTCTGGTCGAGCGCGTGTTCGGTCTTGCCTGGATACTAGTAAAGTGTTGTTGAATTTTGTTATTCATGGCCTGTCGATTAGAATATCATTTGGATGAAACTTTTTAATACTTAGGCCAGGTGTTATATATATATATATATATATAAATCTGTGTTTACATAAGTATATATGATAAATATAAATAAATATATATAATTCATAATATATATTTATGGAAAAATTATTATATTGTAACACGCGGCTCCGCGTTACAACCCAACGAAGGTAAATTTGACAAATATAGTTCTCCTTAAGGTCAAATAGTCTAACTATGTTTTTACACAATATTTTTCTTAACTGTGATTTTGTCATGCTTTACAACATGACATTCAATAAACGTCTGAAAACGGATGAGTCTTCTTACTTCACCCTTCGAAAAATGTCAGGGACTGATCATGGAACGAGTGGTGATAATGCCACACAAGAAAGTAAATCCGTAGACACAAATCACAATAAACCACCCTCTCGAGATGGCAATTCTCGAAGACAGCCACACAATGACAGATGAGGACGATGTAACACTGCCATCTATTCTCGACAGCACTCACAAACACATAAGATGACGTCCAGCTCAGGAAATGCGAGAAGCCCAGAAACAGGCCGCACCAGAATATGGACACAGTACAAAATATGACACTTCGATCCAGATTACCTTGACGAGTGGATCGACGATGTTCCTTTATTGGCCAATGTGTCCAATATAACAGACGAGGGTTTAATATTTTTTAGGGCTTGGGAGACAATCCTAATGTCTTTCAGACGCGGACTAATGGATATTCTGCATCAATACACTGAGGGAACATGTGTGCAGCAATGGCAGAGCCTGCAATGCGCTGTCAAGCAGCGACTGACATCAGATCGAGAAGACAGGCTTACAGAATTGATGATCCAGATGTCCCATCGTCAGTTGCCACTAACAGCATCCTTTATCATCCGTGACGCCAAACTCTGTCGAATTATTTCTCATGGACACTGGATCTGATGTAAGCTTACTACGCCACAATTATTTCAAACCTAGCCACCCAGTCAAAACCAGCAGTCTTACCTGCGCCAATGTCTCCAACATAGCGACGTTTGTGGTACGATTACATAAAATCTCATTCTCCAACTCAAAAAGATGTTTCAATTATCCTTTCATCATTGCCAACACCACGAGAAACATCATTTGACGTGACTTTCTTGAACACTTCGACCTTACTATTCTCAAGAGGAAGCGTGCCATCACATCTTATCGTATCGTCTTATCAAAACCACTTCCTCATCCTCCTAGAGCACGTCTATTGGCACCACACAAATATAAGGCCGTCGAGGAAAAGAATTCGCCATGCTACGTCAACAAGGCATCTGTAAACGATCCAGCTCACCTTATGCGTCGCATGTGGTAGTAGTACCAAAAAGTGGACCAGCAAAATTCAGAGTGTGCGTGGATTATCGTATTCTCAATTTTTGTACACAGTCTGATTCGTACATCCTGCCAAATTCAGCTGACATTCTCAGATCCGCTATTGGTCATGCTGTGTACTCAAATCTCGATCTAGTGAAAGCCTACAATCAAGTACCGATGGACAAAGACTCCGTATCATATACTGCACTCAGATTCACCCGAGGTGGCACTCACGAATATCATTATATGCCTTTCAATCTTAAGAATGCTGCTCAAACATTTCAACGCGTAATGGACGAAATACTAAATGGTCTACCATTTGTAAGTCCACATTTAGACGACATCCTGGTATTTTCCAAATCAATGTCCGAGTAAATACGGCATATGGACATTCTACTCACACGTCCAGCAGATTATGGCCTCCGACTTCATGGCAACTGTTGCGTCCACCTATATTGGATGGTTCATTTACGCGGATGTCGTCTGTAGTTATTATCAGCGTTTCGACCAGACGAGACTTAATTATGCCTACTTCCGCAGTTTAATTATTCATTTTCTAACCCATCCGAATCCATTTTAAATGTACCACATATGCATCATTTTTAGTCAATTATATATAGAATTTTGCTCGCATAACGAGCATCGATTTAATAAAACAAATTTACAAATATTAATTAATATATGTTCACTTCGGCTCGAAGTCTGCTTTTACAATTGGACTGACTGCTTCATTCTCATACGGGCGCTTCTGATGAAATAATGTCTGCCCTAGATAAGACACTTTGTTCATTATTTGTCTTAAAGGTGGCTATTGCCACAGGAACAAATATGTCTTAGTACAAAAATCAATTGAATTCCTCGGTCATCAAATTTCTGAGAAAGGCATTACAACTATACCTGCTAAGTTTCGTGCTATTCAAAATCTACAGCTTCCAACCACCGTTTGAGCATAACGACGATTCTTGGGCAAGATGAACTACTATTCTCGATTCGTACCCTGCCCTGCCAAGATTCTGGCACCTCTTCACAAATATCTCGTGCCGGAAAGCCGTTTTGTCAAGAAATCACAACTGATTCATCTAAAAGTGGACGACATGCAGGCTTACGAGGATGCCAAAAGGGCCTTATGCAAAGCGACCATGCTACATTCGCCTGATTGGTCTCAACCTTTTGAATTGATCACTGACGCATCCGACGTTGCCATAGGCACAGTACTTCAAATGTCCATCAATGGCATACACCGACCTATCCCGTTCTTCTCGCAAAAACTACAACCTCGCGAGACGCGATATGATACATTATGAAAATTGTTACTCGCAATCTACCGGTCGATCCTACACTTCCACATATATCTGAATGGCCGAAAGTTCAAGATCTACACCGACCACCTTCCTCTACTCCCGATGCTCACAACATTACTCGAATACACGAGTATGAATACGAAGTCTCTCACGCCAAAGGATCAGAAAACGTGTTTGCAAACTCCCTAAGCCGACCTGCAGAACTCTGTGTTCTATCATGTGTCCTTCACCTATAAGCACTCAGGAATTGCAAGCAGCAAAGCAAGATGATCCATCACTTCGGACATTTGATTTCAATCGCCTGAAAACATTTGATTATGATGGTTACCTGCTGCAGTGCAAAATAACTGGCGTGGGACCTCGGTCGTTTATACTTGAAAAACTCCGTCACAAGATCTTTGAGGTTTGCTATTCAATGAGCCATCCATTTAGCGAGGCTTCAGTGGAAATTCTATTCAGAACGTATTATTGGCCTAGCATGCGGCGACATTCCAAGAAGTGGTCAAAACAATGTCTAGAATGTCAGAAATGCATAGTGAAGAGACATACCAAAACGGCGCCACAAGTCATTCAAGTGCCCAAAGTCCAGTTCACGCACATAAAAGTTTATCTGGTAACCTTACCTGCCGTGAACAATAAACGCTATCTATTTTCAATAGGGGATCGCACCACTCGATGGTATGAGGCCATATTACTGTCAGACATGAAGCAAGACACTGTCAGTTATGCTTTAGAGCTCAATTGGTTCGTTCGGTTTGGTGCTCCAGTTGAAGTGACAACCGATCGTGGCGTGCAGTTCCTCTGCGAAGAGTTCGCAGCCCTACTGAAATACAATGGTGTCAAACACTCCGTGACTGCGGCTTGCAATCCGAGAGCAAATGGTTTCGTCGAAAGGTTACACCGGGAATTGAAGCGGCGCTCAAGGCCAGCCCAGAAGAAAATTGGCTTGCGGCTTTACCGAAAGTACTCCTATCAATACGTACAAAACCTCGTGAGCCGATCAAGTGTAGCTCCACTGAGATGGTAATTGGCGAATGTCCACGGCTGCCTGGTGAACTAGTCCAATCACGCTCTGAAACTGCAATAACGATGAACGATCCAGCATTTCTGTTTTTCCTTCGCAGTTAGCTACAGAATCAATTGGAATTTTTTAGAGAATTAAGTATACTGATTGATTATGAGAGTTTTTATTTCTTGAATACTGATGAATTTTTTTTCTTCTGTTTCATCGTTATTATCTATTTTATTTCAGGCAGCTACGTTTACGGACATTATACCGAAACGAATTAATAGGAAACTGTGTAAACTAAGAATTAAACGAGATAATATAATAAAGTGTAGTCTTATCAATAGTATTAAACAAATGAGGTTAGATTTCATTGATAACGAAATTAATTCATCACTGCTGATAATTCGTCAAAGATCAGAACGAATTATTTTGGCCAAAATGAAGAGTAATCCTAGACTAGGATACAAACTCCTCACAGATTACAGTAAATATAAGGAAAAGTTAAAGCTTATATTACCTGTGGATAAAACTGAGTATGAATTTCTCTGTGAATTGGATGATGTATTTGGCAATTTGATATGTAATCCACAGAATGAAAGAAATTTCATGGAACTACCTGATCCTTTGGGAGACCAGGAACCAGGACTTGTTATTGACAGTGATGAATTGATAAAATTAATGTTAAAAATCAAATCAAAAAAACAAAAAGATCACCTTGGTATTTCGATTGATAATCTGCTTCAATTACCCTTAACATTTAGGAATGTGCTCTGCAACTTTATAAATAGAATTTTGAAGAATGGGAAATTACCAATCGATATACTAACGATAGTAGCTAAACCGTTGCCAAAAGTAAGTAAGCCAACGTGCGCCAGTGATTATAGATTAATCTCTATTATCCCTTCGTTTTTGAAGATAATAGAACGATTGATACTTGATCATTTAGAACGTACGTTACCGGCTGATTTTGACTTATGTCAACATGGCTTTACGAAAGGTAGATCGACAACTACTAATATGCTTTCCATGTGGAAACATGTAGTCACATTAGACGAGAATAAGTTAGATGCATTAATTGTATTTATAGATATCTCAAAAGCTTTTGACTCTATATCTTTTGATGCTATTTTGAATGCGATTAGTTTGTTGAATATTGATCCGAATATTTTTAGATTACTTAAATACTATCTATATAATCGACAGAATGAGTATTCAAGTAAACGATTTGATATCAAAATCGAAACGAGTAACGAGTGGAGTTCCACAGGGATCAAGCTTGGGGCCAATTTTATTTAAAATTGTATTTGCACATTTGGAAACTAAGATCCTTAACGGTCGAGTTTGCAAATTCGCTGATGATTTAAAAATAATCTTCCCAATTGATCCAAAGAATGTCGAATTCTCCAAAAATAATGTGACATTAGATTTGTATGATTTGAGTAGATATTTGATTACACTAGGGCTGAGAATAAACAATAAAAAGACGAGAGCTTTAAAAATAGGTAACAGAACAAACTTTCATTATGTTTATTTTCATGATGCTGTTATTAATGATGTGTTTGAGATTAAACTTATGCAAGAAATTAAGGATTTAGGCATAACTATTCAATGTACAGCTTCTGCTGAGAGACATATTGAAAGTATAGTAGGCAGTGCCAAGAAAAGATGGGCACTAATAAATCGAAATATCTTATCAAATGATATAAAACTTCAAATGTATATAATATGGATTAGACCGGTACTAGAATATGCTGTCGCTACTTGGAATCCATTAAAAAAGGGTTTGTCTAATAAGATAGAAGCTGTACAAAGAAAGGTTGTGAAACATATTAGTCCTATTTCTTGCACTATATACGCCTCTAGATTACAGTTTGTGTCATTGCAATCTCTGTGGTTTCGGAGGATGTGTTATTGTATAAAAGTTTTCCATTTGAACCAGTGGACTGGTGCCTATATGACTCCGATAAGAAAGAGTCATGAAGTTGGAACTAGATCTGGACATTTGGCAATATCTCCTCCTTTGGTGGGGAATGTAGCGAGCAAGTTATTCTCTTTCTCGAAAATCTACAAAATTTATAACCAATTGCCGAAGGGGCTTAGAGAAATGCCTCCATCTAAGATGTCTTTTAAAATTTTATCTACTGAACTTGAAAAAGTCTGCAATCCTGCTGATATTTTTTATTTTGATTATGATAATACTTTCTCATGGTTGAATAAAAGACAAGGATATTTGTTATCGGAAACAGGTTTTCTTGAGATTTTTATTTCCAAGTTTTGTATTATTATAATTGAAATGTTATGCACTATATCTTCAAATTAGTTAACATTACATACAATCAATTGCTAGTCATGGTTCTCAATTTTTGCATAATGTTACACTCGAATTATACCTTAATTGTTTCTAATTTGATGATGTATATATTATTCTTTTCAGTCAAACTTTCTGATATTGTTATATTGTATAGTACATCTAGTGAGATATACTTATCTACATGAGATTAATTGCACAATTATTGTGATGTGATAATTTTTTTATATATATTGTACATTTTTCAATTTTATTATTTGATGGAATATATGTGGTTTGAATCCAAATAAAGATATTCTATTCATCCTAAAATAACGCGCAGAATCGACCGATATGTCCTACACGTCAGCAACATGGTCCAATATATAAACGCAAAGATTTTTTTAGCTGCAAATAGTTCTTCGTCAACAACGACATGGATAATAGGATTCTAGCCAAATCGAAGCGCGGTCCTTATTATATGTTAGATCGACGTCAGAATTACATTATTTTGGAGATTAATAGCAGATCTGAAGCTGTCTCCAAACGCAGATTATCCCCGGTCGACGTTGATCCAAATAACCCGCTGTTCCGCGATGTTGACCTATCAGGCGGCAAAGAAACGTTTACTCCACCCCCAGACAGATTTGCTGACTATGGGCTGACGCCCGACATATCACCAGCAACCGAGCCAACTGACGCCGTCGCGCCGCCGCGAGATATAGAGGAACTAGAATCAGTGACTACAGAGCCAATATCAGTGTTTACTCGTTACGCAAGAGCCATATCACCTCCTGTTGGGTTATCCCACTTCATTGTGTAAGAATTTTCATTGTTGGGGGGTGTATGTAACACGCGGCACCGCGTTACTACCCAACGAAGGTCAATTTTGACAAATGTAGTTCTCCTTAATGTCAAATTGGCTATCTCTGTTTTTACACAATATTTTTCTTAACTGTGCTATTAGCAACAATCTCTGTTAGTTTCAATCAGTTTTAATTGAGATTTCTTGAACTGCAAATTTAAATGTAAATAATAGGGTTTTGTTTAATAAATATACACACCCGCGCGCAATACGCTGGTAACATGCGGTGCATTTTTAGACCTCTGTGTTCAAACAATGGATTTATGGACTTTTTGTGCATTAACCACATTCTAAACAAATACTAACAGTTCAGTCATGATTATGATCATCCAAACTTCAGGTTTTCTCAATCGATTGTAAAAAAATCCATAGTTTAATGGATTAATATAATTCAAACACTCAAAACCTAGCAAACATTGGAATGATTATTTGTGATGTTTTTAAGACTGTTTTTACACGATTTTTATCCATCAATTATCAGTGACAATATTTATTGTATTTCTTCTCATACATTACCAGTGACTTCAAACTAAATTGCTAATCGCTCTGGATTTATATCACCGTACTCTTTCGACCATTTACATAAATTCCTCACGATTCAGTTGATTGTGTTTATGATAATTACTTGTGTATAAGACATTTAATTGTGTTGACAAAATATCATTTTGGTGCCGTCTAGAGCACAGTCCATTTTGTTTAACTGTGAATTGATTCATGCTTTACAGCATAACATTCAATAAACGTCTGAAAACAGATGAATCTTCTTACTTCACCCTTCGGAAAAATGTCAGGGACTGATCATGGAACGGGTGGTGATAACAACCACCATGAAAATGTAGGAAATCATTACTAAATAGACAGCTACCCCGCAAAACCTATTACTATAACTACAAAACCTCCTACAATATATTTTTATAATGTGCGGCATATAAATATTCGAATAATAAATAAATAATTAATCAAAATATTCTAATCGAAATTTAATTAATTAATCGCCTTAAAATTAGCAGTATATATATAGAGTCAAATGCTTTTGAGGTAACTATAAAAACAATTAATGCATCTAACTTTTTCTCATCTTGTGTAATTACATTTTTTCACATAGAAAGCTTATTATTTATTGTCGATCTATCTTTTGTAAATCCATGTTGTCTTGTATCAAATCAACCAGCAACATTCATCCTAAATTATATAGTATCAGTTGTACTATTATCTTCAAAAATGAAGGGATAATAGAAATTATTCTATAATCATTGGCGCACGTTGGCTTGCTTACCTTCGGCAATGGTTTTTCTACGATCGTTAGATTATCATTTGGTATTTTTTCAATCCTTCAAAATTCCTTTTATAAAGACGAAAATTGCATTCATAAAATTTAAAATAATTGAATTCGGCTAACAACCGATACAAAACTTGGAACTAAAAATCTCAAGAAATTCTGTTTCCAATAACAATTATCCTTGTCTTTTATTCAACCATGAGAAAGTATTATCATAATCAAAATAAAAAATATCAGCAGGATTGTAGACTTTTTTCTAGTTCAGTAGATAAAAATTTAAAAGACATCTTAGATGGAGGCGTTTCTCTAAGCCCCTTTGGCAATTGGTTATAAATTTTGTAGATTTTCGAAAAAGAGAATAACTTGCTCGCAACATTCCCCACCAAAGGAGGAGATATTGCCAAATGTCCAGATCTAGTTCCAACTTCATGACTCTTTCTTATCGGAGTCATATAGGCACCAGTCCACTGGTTCAAATGGAAAACTTTTATGCAATAGCACATCCTCCGAAACCACAAAGATTGCAGTGATACAAACTGTAATCTAGAGGCGTATATAGTGCAGGAGATAGGACTAATTTGTTTCACAACTTTTCTTTGTACAGCTTCTATCTTATTGGACAAACCCTTTTTTAATGGAATCCAAGTAGCGACAGCATATTCTAGTATCGGTCTAATCCATATTATATATGTCATTCGATAAGATATTTCGATTTATTAGTGCCCATCTTTTCTTGGCACTGCCTACTATACTTTCAATATGTCTCTCAGCAGAAGCTGTACATTGAATAGTTATGCCTAAATCCTTAATTTCTTGCATAAGTTTAATCTCAAACATATCATTAATCACAGCATCATGAAAATAAACATAATGAAAGTTTGTTCTGTTACCTATTTTTAAAGCTCTCGTCTTTTTATTGTTTATTCTCAGCCCTAGTGTAATCAAATATTTACTCAAATCATACAAATCTAATGTCACATTATTTTTTGAGAATTCGACATTCTTTGGATCTATTGGGAAGATTATTTTTAAATCATCAGCGAATTTGCAAACTCGACCGTTAAGGATCTTAGTTTCTAAATGTGCAAATTCAATTTTAAATAAAATTGGCCCCAAGCTTTATCCCTGTGGAACTCCACTCGTTACTCGTTTCGATTTTGATATCAAATCGTTTACTTGAATACTCATTCGTCGATTATATAGATAGTATTTAAGTAATCTAAAAATATTCGGATCAATTTTCAACAAACTAATCGCATTCAAAATAGCATCAAAAGATATAGAGTCAAAAGCTTTTGAGATATCTATAAATACAATTAATGCATCTAACTTATTCTCGTCTAATGTGATTACATGTTTCCACATGGAAAGCATATTAGTAGTTGTCGATCTACCTTTCGTAAAGCCATGTTGACATAAGTCAAAATCAGCCGGTAACATACGTTCTAAATGATCAAGTATCAATCGTTCTATTATCTTCAAAAACGAAGGGATAATAGAGATTAATCTATAATCACTGGCGCACGTTGGCTTACTTACTTTTGGCAACGGCTTAGCTACTATCGTTAGTATATCGATTGGTAATTTCCCATTCTTCAAAATTCTATTTATAAAGTTGCAGAGCACATTCCTAAATGTTAAGGGTAATTGAAGCAGATTATCAATCGAAATACCAAGGTGATCCTTTTGTTTTTTTTGATTTGATTTTTAACATCAATTTTATCAATTCATCACTGTCAATAACAAGTCCTGATTCCTGGTCTCCCAAAGGATCAGGTATTTCCATAAGATTTCTTTCATTCTGTGGATTACATATCAAATTGGCAAAAACATCATCCAATCCACAGAGAAATTCGTGCTCAGTTTTATCCACAGGTAATATAAGCTTTAACTTTTCCTTATATTTACTATAATCTGTGAGGAGTTTGTATCCTAGTTTAGGATTACTCTTCATTTTGGCCAAAATAATTCGTTCTGATCTTTGCCGAATTATCAGCAGTGATGAATTAATTTCGTTATCAATGATATCTAACCTCATTTGTTTAATACTATTGATAAGACTACACTTTATTATATTATCTCGTTTAATTTTTAGTTTATATTAGTTCCTTTTGATTCGTTTAAGTATAATGTCCGTAAACGTTGATGCCCGAAATAAAATAGATAATAACGGTGAAACAGAAGAAACAAATTGATCAGTGTTCAAGATATAAAAACTTTCATGATCAATCAGTACGCTTAATTCTCTAAAAAGATTCCAGTTGATTCTGGAACATTGCACGTGTGCATTTTCAAAATTATGTTTCTTTGTTTGCTACTCAAGATGTTCCATTGTAAAATAATTTGTTTGTGATCCAATTCTTTGAAATAGTTAACAACATCATATCTGTGTGATTTCACCGTTTCAATTTCTAAGTATACGTGATCTAAGCATTGCGAACCTCTACTTGATTCATTTATAATCTGCTTGAGATCATGATTAGAAAAAAAATTGATTATTTCACGGTCATGTACCTTTTTAAAGTCACCTACCACTACATTATAGCCATGACAGTCAAAAATAGATTGAAAAGAATTGGTAAATGTTTGATCATCATATGAAATAGCATACGGCGGTCTGTTAACCGCGGTTACGATCAGATTATCAATTTGTGTAGATAAAAAATCAATGATAGCATTATCTTCACTAGTATGTAAAATTTTCGCATTTAATACAGATTTACTATAAATGAGTACTCCTCCACCTCTTTTATCCAGCGATGTCTTTTCTGAATAAAGAATAGTGAGGAATATCAAATTCATGGTTTTCAATATCCTTGTTAAGCCAAGTAAATGTAGAATACGACTTATCTGAACAATTATCGACTTTTACTGATTCAGCTTTGTTAACTTCTTTATTGTTTGTTTCCCGGGTTTTGAGGCCATACTACTTCTCCTCCCGCCGTCCACAACATTTAGTAATGATACATTGTTTTTTTATTGTATCTTCTCTCGATAAATTCCTTATAATATCGTGGTCAGAAGTAGATGGCTTCCGCTCCACGTTGTTCTTTAGCTTTTTTTACTTTTGCCAACTTTCGTTGGAGAAATGTTTTGTCACGTCCAATAAATATGCTATGAAATCTCGGATTGTCACCTTTCCTTTTATTGCTGCATATTTGTTGGCCTCTTTGATAACTTTATAACCACCGGTCTTGGACGATCGGATCTTTTTCCCACCCTGAAACATTTAGCGATGTCAGCATGCGTCTCATCCTTGATCAGGACGTTTAATTTCTCGACATCTTTTACATCAGCATTTTCATCAAGATTAAATAAAATTAGCTGTTCTTGTTTGCTAATCCGCGCTGATACTCTATTCACTAATATATTTATTATTTCTTCCCCTGATGTTTTATTCTTGATTGATGTGTCGTCTTCCACTGTTATTTCAGCCAACTCAACCCAAGGCTGAACATCATTCTTTAATTTATCTAACGTCGTATGTCACTTCAGTCAATTGAACAATTTGCGCGCTTAAAGATTCATTTTTCTTTTCTGCTAATTCCAATTTTGCCGTATACGCATCAACGTCTGTTTCCAGTTTTGACATTCTATTCTTAATACGATTGTTCTCATCCTTCAGCACTTGCACAGAGTTCTGAAGGTCCGAAACGATTTTCTCAATATCGGTATGCGACAAAATCGGAGCCATTTCAAACCGCGCGCCGTGAGTTTAAAAGGGTTTAAAAATATGATACTGTCTGTTCACTGACGGATTATCAGCAGTGATGAATTAGTTTCATTATCAATCAAATCTAACCTTATATTTATATTATTGATAAGACTATATTTCAGTACATTATCTCATTTAATTCCTAATTTACATAATATTCTATCGAGTCGTATCGGGATGATATCCGTTAACTGATTTATGAAATATATTAGATAATAACAATGAAGCAGAAGAAACAAAATTATCATTGTTCATAAGGTAAAAATGTTCATAATCAAACATTAAATTTAATTCTCTGGAATGATTCCAGTTAATTCTGAAACGTTTCACGTATGCTTTCACAAAATTAAGTTTCTGTATTTTGCTACTCAATTTGTTCCACTGTAAAATAATTTGTTTGTGATCCAATTATCTAAAGTAATTTACAACGTCCTAACTGTGCCAGTTAATGTCTAAATATACATGATTTAAGCATTCCAAATCCCGTATTGATTTGTTTATAATTTGCTTTAGATCTTGATTAGTGAAACGATTGGTTTTTTACAGTCATGCAATTTATTAAAATCGCCTAATACCACATTATAGCCATAACAGTCCAAAATAGAGTGAAAATAATTGGTAAAATTACCTCATCATTTAAACTGGCATACAGCGGTCTATAAACCGCTGTTATGATCAAATTATCAACTTATACAGATATAAAATTAATATAAGATGTGGTCAAAAATATGTATAAAATTACACTGTTGCTTATAATTATTTATAAAGATGCCTAATTGCATATAAGATGTACATGTATATATGTGCGTTTTATAAATTTGAATAAGTTGTGTTAAAAAAATATATATAAATATACAATTATTTCTATGAGTTGGTTAATTTAGGAACGTGCATATTATGTAGGTTACTTAAAGTTTGTCCTTACTATTTCCTTCTTCCTCTATTTATTTAGCCTTAACCTATGGGTTGCTCTGGCTTTCACTCTTTTACTGTCGAGGTAACTTGCTCTCTTTGGTTTATCCTTCGGGTATCGAAACATAGCCAATCAACGAAGATTAGATCGTACCTCATTTACAGTGGTTATTATGAACGATGTTGAAGCCGTCGGAAGAAAGGGACAAATCCGCTCCCAGGCTATAAGAATACAACTTTGATGCTTACCTGAAAATTGAGATCATTCAGATCCTCACGAACCCCCTATTGTCTCAGTATTAGCTTCCTTTGTAGCATTCTTTGATATCGCCTTAATTATGCGTCTCATAGGCACATCGTGGTGCCTTTGACATGCAGCTCCTTTACGGTTCAAACTAGTGAGTGTTCTATGCTTTTCTCGAGGAGGAATTACATTGAACCGATTTGTTGCTGCATTTTCATCTGGGTCAACCTAAATGTAGATATAGGCAGCCATATCTTTGGCAATTGGCACTGAGTCAATATTCACATTGTGCATGCCACCATCATCGTGGTCCGTTGAATCGTTGGTGCGAGCGAATCTCTCGACGCATAAATTCTCTTTACTGACTCCAAGATTTCTATATTTTCGTCACTCGATATTCATATTGGCGTTTCATATATGAGACTTTTCATTTTAAATCGCAAATGCTTACTTGTACGTTTGGAGAGTTTCTGTATTCGTTCTGATTTGCTGCACCATCATTGAGTCTGCTGTCACAGCATGTAACAATTTTTCTTGCAACTTTCACACGCCGCCCAACCCTTTGAGTTTAATTGGTCAATTAACGTTCATAGACTCGAAGACCATAATGCGGCTATCAACCTGGATGGTAGCTCACCTTTAAAAAAATATAATTCGCCACTTTTTGGAAAGCGTTCATAAAGTTCGGAAAGCAATTGACACCTCCATCTTTTCTAGTTTTAACAATTCGCACAATTGTGCCGACCTTCTCGAATTAAATCCCATTTAAATTTCGACCATTAACAACTCGAAGGCATTGTGTGGTGCTCCTTCCACCGTTTTATCCTTGAAACTGATCATTGTGATCTTAAAATTCTCTGGTAAAGCCATCCACGCTGCTAGAAATTGATCCTTATAGTGCACAATTTGGTAAATTTTAAATTGTATTTGGGTGTCTCCGAATCATTCTGTAAGTTTTTCAAATCTATACAGTGGAAGACTGATAAAATTGGAACTGGCGCGTTCGTCATATTTTGCAGAGGCTTTTACCCTATCAACTAATGAGAACTCCATAGATTCCATGTCCGTTTCAGTCTTTATGTGTCTGTAGAATTCTGATAGATTAATCTTTCCTTCCAAATCTATCAAACTTATACCTGCAAATTCTTGCATCATGCGATCAAAGTCCTCAAACTTAAGATTTTGTAGGTGATTTTGGCGAGATTATTCATTCCCTACATTGGTTTTGTAGCGGCTGTGGAGATCCGTGAACACGATTATTCCCCGGCTTTTTCCCGATGGGTGATGAGAGAAGGCTGATATGAAGGATCACACATGTATTGTAAATGAGTTCGCGTATTAAATCATAAGTAGTCCAAATTGACCGTGCTCTAGACGGCAAAGGTAAAAACATTGTTCACAAAGATGACGGTTTTATATACAAGTCACAGTTAAACAAAATTTTCTATGCACTATACGGTAGTAAAATGAACTCTGTTTATAAACTTGCATGTCTTTCACACAAGCAATTATTCTTTTACAAATGTCTTAATTGAAATGAATATATCCAACCGATTGAAAATATATGATGATATGAACATAGTCACTGTTAAAAGTTGTCACTGAAAATAAATTGATGAAATTCGTGTAAAGACTTCAATGACAAAAATTCACAAATATTTAGTTCACTGTTTGCTATTTTTTTAACTTATGTCATTATAATAATCCATTGTTCTCTGAAATTCGGATAGGCATAGTTAAATGTGAACGGTAAATCCCTCGTGTAAACTGCGAATAATCCAACTGAGCGATATAAATCCACTGTGACACAATAATCCACCGCATGTTCCATGCGTATCGCGCGCGGTTGTGTATATTTAATAAACCACCCTATTAATTACAAATAAAATTGCAGTTCAAGAAATCTCAATTGAAACTGCTTGAAACTAACAGAGATTTTTTCTAAAATCACAGTTAAGAGAAATATTGTGTAAGAACAGAGTTAGATTATTTGACCTTAAAGTGCATTGTATTTGTCAAAATCGAACATCGTTGGGTTGTAACGCAGAGCCGCATGTTACAATTTACCTCCATCTTAATCATAAATTTGTATACTTGATTAAGTGATAAACAAAGGACTAAGTAATTTTTACGCATAATTGCACACCGAATTATTGTTCTAAAATGATACTTGACATGAAAAATAAAAAAATGAAAGTATTTCTTTTTAGACTTGCCAAAAATGCTCAAATAAGAAACTAAACTAGTTTGAACAGTATTTTGCACTATTAAAAACATTACACTTCGAAGATTATATATGGTTTGAATTCAACTAATTAAATTATATAATTATATATTTTAACGTTCACACATGTGAAGGTCAATTAACTTGTTGGAGATTAATTAACTCCCCACATAAATATAATTTGATTTCAATTAATCTACAACAAGTTAATTGACCTCCACATACACCCTCATGTTCAAGCTGTTTACTCCTACAACATGAAGTCTTCATTCTTCGGTATCTTCAAAATACTTCCATTACGAATTTCAAAATATCGTGCTGGTTTTTCGCTAGCTTTCACTTTTATATTGTGTCGATATTTTTTCTCGCTTGTCTTGGTTTTAATCTTCATTTCTTTTTCACATTTATCTTGCTATTCTTCTTTTCCACGCATCTTCAAGTCAGATCTCTCCTCAGTTTCCTGATACAGTGATGGGTATCGCTGCTCAGTCTCTTCTTCGTCCAAGTAAACTGTGGAATGCAGCGATCCAGTGCTCCACACTCTACTGTGCCATGTACTTCTATACATACATTTTTATCCGTCATTTGATTGAGTTTGAGTTTTCCCTCATAGAACGGAGTCAAACCATTTTTTTTTTGTTTTTGTTAGTAATGAATACACGAGATGCTAACTTTAAATCTGAAGATACATAGCATTTAGAACTTGGACAATTAGTCTTGTTTGGAGCTAAACGACTCATTTAATCTCTCAATGCTCCAACAAACCAATTTACTGAACTATAGGCCTAAACGAAACAGCTCGGAGCTTCTATTAAAAGGTCTCTAGGTAATATCAATAGCAATCTATATACAAGTTCTGCTATGAATGTCCCTAACAGAGCTCTGTATCCTCCAGTGCGGCCTTTAGCTTCTTGTGCACTCTCTCAATCTCCCCAATATCTTTGGAATTATATACACATGTGTGTCTTACTTCTATCCCCATAGTATTCAATGATCTCAAAAATTGTTCAGACATAAACTGACTGCTACGATCACCAGTTAACATAATCGGTACAATATATCGTGTCACCCAATTATGCGGAAACATAAGGAAGACTTCTTGAGCTGTCATATCCCTTAAGATTGTTACTTCAATCTGACGGCTACAACGATCAACCATCGTAAGTACATACTGTAGTAATAGCCACCTTTTTGAATAAGACCGCAAAATAGGGTCCTATCTAGGACTGACATTAAGTAAAAAGACATTCCTCGCAGAAGCGCCCGTATTAGGATGAGGCAGTCAGTACAATTAAAGAAGCAGACTTCAAACTGAAGTGAACATAAAATAGTTTATATTTTTGTAAGTTTGTTTTACTAAATCGAAGCTCCTTATACGAGCAAAAAACTATATGTACTTAATTAAAAAATAAAGCATGTGTGGTACGCTTAAAAATGGCTTATGATGGTTTCGAAACATTGAAATAAGGACTGACTGTACAAATGTACAATTTGACAGCAGAATTAGGCATAATCAAGTCTCGTTTGGATGATACACTGATAATAAATACAAAGGAAACCCACGTGCACGGCCCAACCTATATAGTTAAACACAACAAATACCTCTTGCTAGAAATTTCGAGCATTTCTGCTACATCAACATATACATGCACGAAACGACCCGCCGGTATACCAATCGTTTTAGTTTCGTTTTTAATATAACGCAAAACTTTACAAGTTTTACAAAGGTCACATATCCTCTTCTGTCTTTAGAAGTCTTAGGCCATACATATCTACCAGTGACCATCCTAATAATATCCTTAATAAAAGAATGAACAAATTCATGAAGCTGTTGAATTACCTTATACCTTAATGCTAGCGGTACGTGCTCTGTTCGTGAAGTGAGTTTTGAGTTAACGACCCTAAAATTCCAGCCAAACCTGGTATAAAACGACGACACTAGCTAATCAACCCCAAATATCTATGCAGTTGGCGTTTAGTTCTGGGTTCAGGTATATATTTGATCACTTGGATCTTATGTTCCAATAATTTTATTACATTCTTTGGAATAGAGTTTCCGAGAAATTTAACAGTAGAGTAACCAATCCTGCTCTTTTCTGACTTGACTACCAACTCATAATATTCTAGCTTAAATAACACAATGTCCAAATGCTTTCAAAGTTCCTCTCTGGATTGATTATATATAATGATGCCATATAAATACACTATCTAGCAAATAGACAGTCTTAAAGAACCTCCTCTGTCAGACGCTGCAATGTCTGACTTGCATTCTACATATCAAAAGGCATACATAGAAATTCATACGATCCTCCTTCAGTAAATCGCACTGTGGTAATCGGTATAGATTCTGTCTCCATAGGTAGTTCCTAGTGCGCTTTCTGTAGATCTAACGTAGTATAAACCTCATAACAAATTATATCCCTGAGCAAAATACTCTGATTCAGTAGAGGCTACGAATTAACTTTCTTTATAGATTTCAATAGACGATAATAACCAAAAACCCTCCATTGAACCGGTTCAGGTTTGCAAACTACCACTAATGGAGATGCAAATTTGGAATATGAACGCCTAAAAATTCTATCTTTCCTTAACCGCTTAAATTCTTTAATAGCAACTTGTTTATATTATGCGAACGGTTGAGCCTTCGGCGTATAGGGTAGTAGTACCACCAACTCGATTTGGCATTCTATGTCTGTCTTCAGCCCATTCCACTTAGCATTAAAAGGTAGAAACACGGCCAGGTGGTTCTTGATGACATTCGCCAAGTCACAGGAAGGGAACAATGAAAAACTAAATCCCTTAGAATAGACATTGCTTATCAGTAACTGAGTAGAATTTGTTTACAGAAAGACGTTGATTAGTACTGTGTTTGCTTAATAACAAAATTTGTTGTAAAATACCCCGACTTCAAGTAAATGCCGTACGACGTCACAAAGTCAGTTAGAAACCAATATGGCTGAGATTAGTACTGTTGGGGCTCCTATTAGAGCCGGTATTGTGTTCCCTGACAAATGACGAAAAAAATAGTTAGTGTAGCGGTGTCTAGAAATACTCCTAGAAACTTGAGATCAGCTCTGGTTGTCTGGCTGTTGTTCCTTCTGCTGTGGCGTTGACATCAGTGGCGAGATACTGTGTGATTGCTTAATAATGTCTCGTGGTAGATCTGTGGTAACTGGCACACGTGAAGGTCCAATAAGTAGATGTTGCTCCATCTCACTAGTTGTGCAGCAACAAGATTGGCGTGACTGAAATTGACACTGTGTGTGAAGCAATTCCGTTAGTCAGCATAGGTGAAAACCAGTATAACAAGAAACAGCACGCAGACGTAGCGCATAGCAGAAGGCAAACGTGATAACTGACTGGCATGGTAAATTCACCGTGCTTAAATAGTTTGAAAACGAAAGCTCGCGCGCCATTGGTTAACGGAAAATTTTGCTTGTTTTAAATGGTACCGCGTCATTGAATTTTAATTTCATTTACGTAATATGTTGGCGAGTTGTTCTTGAGCCGTCACATCACTTTCCTCCCTGAAAAAATGAAAAACATTCCTCACGGCAAGACTTGATAAGATATGCATGGCAGAGTACGAACCAAGTTAAGCAACTGGTAATTAAAAGCCCATAGCTATAAAAATGTACCGTAAATGCTGGGCTGAAGTATGCTTGTTGGTTGCTTCAACAATGATATGATGTCAAATAACCACTAGGAATTGCTACACAAATTGTTAGCTGTAGTGGCCGGTCATACCGCGTGAGGCAAATAGAGCAGTGTAAGGTTTGGGAGCCATAGCGTGAGGATTTCAAGGTAGATTGTCACTGAAGTTGCCAGGTTTAAGTTGAAACCTGTGCAGGCTGGATCGCGGTCAGTGTGTGTGAATAAGACTAAAGTAGCGAGTGTGTGCTCAACCTTGTAGTCATGATATTCGTAGAGTGGTCATTGTTTAACTAATCAAGTTAAGATATGCATTGAAAGTGGCCTGTGCCATGATATGAAGCTGATAACTACTTAGTGTTGCTACACAAGGCGTTAGCTCTAAGTAGCTGGTCATACAAAAAAATAGGCAGTGTGAACTCAGATGTGAGCCATACGTTATAATATAAAAATATATACATGAAAATCAAAAGGTAACGACAAAAAATGTGTACTCGAACATTGCCACAGAGAAGGCATAAAACCAAAGAATTGTTAAAAAATGCTACACAAGTGTTAGCTAAATCAGCTGCTTATACCACGTGAGACAAGTGAGTGTAACATAGGGCGCAAGTGGTGCGCGTAAAGTTAAAAATTTGATACGTAGAATAACGAAAAAGTAATTTTTAAAAAAGAATCAGTTACGCGTTATGCAAAGAAATCTATTTCTACGTTGAGATTGTAGGCAGATAGTGACGGAGACGTGTGTAGATGGTTGTCTGTTCCCAGGATCAGGCGTTTGGATAAACGGTTTCTACCTTTCTATGCTTACTGATTTAGGTGTCGCACAAAGCAAGATAATGAAGTATTTTGGCTGTCTGAGCAAAATCGGGTAAGGACCGCGATATTTTGGTTGTATTAGTGCAACAGCAGTGTCTTTGCTAACAAGTACTCTCTTGCAGCTGTGGTGCTGCGGGTGAACGAAGACTGGGCGAGAAGTATGTCTCGGCTGCTGTTCAGTTAATGGACGAAGATGCTAAAGCAGTTTTGAGTTCCCTGTGCATTCTCTCTACCATATCGTTAGATTGGGGATGGTAGGCAGTCGTCTGGGGTAAAATGCATCCGACGAACCGCAAGATAGATTTGAAACGATCGCATGAGAAGCAAGTGCTTCTGTCCGTGATGACCTCATTGGGAACATCATAAAGAGATATTTATGCAGAGATAATACCGTTAATTACTTTGTCTGCAAAAATGATGCCAAGAAGTAATGCCGCAGGCCATCGTGTAAACCTATCAATTATAGTTAGAAGCTAGTTGAACCTGTCGATGTGGACGATGGCTAAGCGAGTAGTTCGGAAATGCTGCAACTTAGAACGAGTGTGCCGTGTGATCTTGCCATTGTGTGTGAAGCAAGTCCAAAAATCAGTGTAGGTGAAAGGCCCGTATAGAAGCAAACAGCACGCACACGTAGCGAACAGCAGAAGGAAAACGCGATAACTGACTGGCATGGTAAATTCACCGTGCTTAAATAGTTTGAAAACGAAAGCTCGCACGCTATAGTTAACGGCGAATTTCTTGAAACGTAACATTGTTGTAACGGCTCAAAGACAATTCGCTGAAATTTTGGTAAATGAAATTCAAGTTTATTTTACGCTGAACCAATTAAAACAAGCGAAATTTGCTGTTTCGATTACTTGCTATTTAAGCACGGTGAAATTACCATGCCAGTCAGTTATCGCGTTTGTCTTCTTCTGTGTGCTACTTGTGCATGCTGTCTACTGCTATACCGGCCTTTCACCTACGCTGATTTTTGGACATGCTTCAGTTACGTCAATCTTGTTGCTGCACAACTAGTGAGACGGAGCAACATCTACTTATTGGATCCTCACGTGTGCCAGTTACTGTAGATCTTCAACGAGATTACTCAGATACTCACTCGCTATGAACGTCAACGCCACAACAGAATAAACAACAACCCAGTCAACCAGGGCTGGTTTCAAGTGTCCAGGTGTATTTCTCGGCATTTGCCGGAGAACGCAATACTGACCCTAATAAGGGCTCCAACAGTACACAATCTCAGCCATCCTGACTCCTAACTGACTTTATAACGTCGTACGGCATTTACTTGAACCTGGGGCGTTTTATTATGTTAACATTTTAAACAGCAAAACATTAAATTATGAAACCAGTGACAAAATCAAATGTCCAAAAATGCATATTGATTTATTTTTATATGATGAAACAAGTGTGGTTTGAATCCAAATATTGACATTCTATTCTATTTTATTTTATTCTGAATGATTTAATTAATCTTCAACAAGCTAATTGACATCCACAAACGGTTTTTATCAAGGCTAGCTATTGTGACTGCTTACCTTGATTCTCGTAGTGCAATTTCTTATCAGTACTGTTATTTATGTTAAATTATTTTCAGAATTCTTTATTTACGACAAGATATTCCTTCTTTAAGCGAACGCATCTAAATGTGCGCATTTTAACGAGAAGTTTAGTTCGCTTAGTAATGGTATGCTAATAATTTCCTTTAAACCTTTGCTAGGGTCAGAAACAATCTCAACCGGAAGAAAAGAAAAACGATAAGGTAAATTTTGATATTATTATTTATTCAGCAAAAACGAAGAGCGTATGAGCCACCTATTCCTACACGCGTAGGTAAACAGAAGAAATCTAAAGGCCCTGATAGTGCCAGCAAACTACCACAAGTAACCCCACATACAAGATGCAAATTGCGATTACTAAAGTTGGAGCGTATCAAAGATTACCTTTTGATGGAGGAAGAGTTTATTAAAAATCAAGAGCGTTTAAAAACTGATGAAGAGAAGCACGAAGTAATATTTAATGTGATATTTTTGTAGGAAGAAAGATCTAAGGTTGATGACCTTCGTGGCACACCCATGTCAGTGGGTACACTTGAAGAGGTTATTGATGATAATCATGTTATTGTTTCGACGTCTGTTGGCAGTGAGCATTACGTCAGTATTTTATCATTTGTGGATAAAGGTATGCTTGAACCTGGGTGCTCGGTCCTTCTTAATCACAAGGTAATATAACAAAATTATTCTCAGGTTCACGCTGTTGTTGGTGTCTTGACAGATGATACTGACACTATGGTGACAGTAATGAAGCTGGACAAAGCCCCACAGGAAACTTACGCTGATATTGGTGGACTTGATGCTCAAATTCAAGAAATAAAGGAATCCGTAGAACTTCCTCTTACGCACCCTGAACTCTATGAAGAAATGGGGATTAAGCCTCCTAAGGGTGTTATTTTGTATGGTCCTCCTGGAACAGGTATATACTTTATTATATTATACAGGGAAAACGTTACTGGCAAAGGCTGTTGCCAACCAAACTTCTGCTACTTTTCTACGTGTTGTTGGCTCTGAGCTTATTCAAAAGTATCTAGGCGATGGCCCAAAATTGGTTCGTGAACTTTTTAGGCTAGCAGAGGAACATGCTCCAAGCATTGTGTTTATCGATGAAATTGACGCTGTTGGCACTAAAAGGTAACGTAATGTCATTTTCACTCGTAGATACGAATCTAACTGTGGTGGCGAACGTGAAATTCAACGTACCATGCTGGAAATGTTAAATCAGTTAGACGGTTTTGATTCTCGTGGCGATGTTAAAGTTATAATGGCAACCAATCGTATTGAGACCCTCGATCCTGCTCTTATTCGTCCCGGTCGAATTGATCGAAAGATAGAATTTCCTCTTCCAGACGAGAAGACCAAACGCCGTATTTTTGGAATCCACACTAGCCGAATGACTTTAGCAGAGAATGTGAATTTGGAGTATTATGTGCAGTCGAAGGACGAGCTCTCTGGTGCCGATATAAAGGTATGTACTTCCTGTGTTGCAACCACTGCAGATGTTGAACTTGCTATTTTGAAGTCCTACCATTTACTTATCGGTGTTTTGGTTGTATTTTATCAATTATGTCATTTATTTACCGTCAATATTCGCTACTTAAATGTCAAACCTTAGGCGAAATGCCCAGTCTGTTAACATTTTTGGTAATTAAGTACACGATTTCGTTTCATTAATGGATTGTTTCGAGTAATGCGATTTTATCTTTCGTTTATTTCTTTTGAAAAACTAGTTGGCTATTTAAACAAACATTGGTTGCGCAGGCAGTGATAAGAATTACTTTTTTAATCAAGGTTGTCAACTGACCATCCCCAATCTGTCATTATCGAACAGATACCACGTTAGATGGGGAAGTGGTATTGAAATAAACATTTGGATGCTATATTGGCTCTATCTGAAGGAAAAGGCTAACCAAGACACGTTAGTTAGTATATAACTGAAAGTTGTATGTAGTGTGCGACGATGTGGCTCAGTGGTTAGAGCATTAGATTTCGAATCAGATGTGCCAAGGTTCGAGCCCTAACCTCGGCAAATTCTGGACTAATGAGTTTCCAATTAAGCCGAAACCGATCTACTGGATGAATCGCCTTTTCCACACGATATACAATGCCTAGTTTATACGGACAAATGTATGCAAATGGTGGGTCAGGTGTTTATATCGAGTTCGCAACCTTGATTAAAAAGGTATTTGTCTATTTTTCTTTATAATTAATAAATTAATTTTTTTCTTCATGGACAGACGTATTTATTTTAACTAAAAGACAGCGTGTTGATTTTGCGGTGAATTTCATATTTGTATCCCGTTTCGATAGAAATATTATCTCTTGATAAATTAACTTTAGCTAGATCATGTTAACGTCTTTCTTTAATGTTTTTCTGCTTTATTTATTCTAAAAGTGCTCATTAACAGTTATAATTTAACTATTAAACTTAAAAACGAATGTGAAGCTGTGAACCGTAGTCTACCGATCACATGCTACAACAATGTTCCGCTTATTGATAATTGATGTATATTCGATATTGCAGATCCGAAAATTACGTTTCGGTGTTTCTTTTCTAGGATTATCGCGAGGTTCTTGCTACCACGCACTACAATTTTAGTGAAACAAATTCGCTTTTCAACTGTTGAAATTGTAGAGGCCCCAGTCCTATTAGGAATACATTGTGTAAACAGTGTCCTGACAAAAGTAAGACTTTTATGTCGGAGGAAATATCTTCCTCTACAAAATTGTGATGCGTGGTAGCATGAGCCTGACGCTGGTGTTAGAAAGAGAGGATTAGAATTTCGTTTTTGGGTCTGCAGTTTCGAGTGTACATCAATTGCTCATGGCTGACTTATATGGTGCACTAAAATTTGATAGATACACTTCTCAGAGCCCTTTTGAGTGTTTACAGGCTTTGTTAAGACTGGTTGCTCCAGCCAGTGTTTTTCATATACCTATGATAGTTGTGGGTTGACTACTAATTTGACAAATTCATTTCTAGTTTTGCGTTACTTTTGCATGTTTAATATTTTAGCTTTAACATTTGTATAATATATGCAATGTTTTTATCTGTGTTGATTTATTTTTGCTCCGGTTATTTCATTGGTAATAATAGTTAACTTAATCCTTTTTATCTCTGGTCAAATTGGCCCATGTTTAAGATCCGTAACGCGAGTGTCTGCACATATAAGTTATTCTGCTTGATATCAGTTATATTAGTAATATTATGGTATTTTCCTATTTATTATTCTACTTTTCGCTTCGAGTTTTACTTTTTCAGTAGTCTTTATACTACGATATTAAACCGTGTTACGTTTGTTTAATAGGAAGGAAATATTCTTGGCAGATTGCTTTCATTTTGGAGCCTGAGCATTGTACAGGCTTTTCTATCATGTTAATAACTATAAGTCACAAAAAGTTATAATATATGATGACCGTCATTCTTAATTGGAAATAGCGATATAACGGTAATGTACGGAACATTTTGGACAAACGTTAAATGCACAAATAAATGGTCTCTGGATAGGATTGTCAAAATGCCTTTAGTCGAAGCAGTAATTTGTTTAACCCTCTGTAATTTTAAATAGTATAATCTCTTGCTTGTAAATACTTTATCTGCCAGCAATCCCGATTCACCCAAAAGCATAATTTTTTATCTAGTGGTGTTTAGACGCATCTATGCATTTAATTTGTGTTTATGCACGCATTGATGTATGCATGTTTACGTACTGAAGCATGAACGAACACAATGTATGTATAGTTGTTGAAAAGATTGAATTTATACCAGCTCAACAAATAATGCCGCATAACATGTTAGGTGATTGACAATCTCGATAGGAACCTATGCCAGGCACTATTTCACTAACAATAAAAACCATATTATTAATTTAAAAGGATGCTTTAATAGTATAAACTTGTTACATTATAAGTTGTGCAGAACTAACATATTAGGTATGACAGGTATAGCAGACTGAAATTTGTGGAGAAACATTAGTATTTCACTTTGCCTTAAAGTTCGTGTGTACAATGCAACTGTACACGCAGTTTTTATGCGCTTGCATAACCTGGTCTTTTAGTCGAAGATCTTAGATACATATATACATTCAACCACCGTCGTTTGAAAACCACGATCACCTTAGATTACTAAAAAGTGATGAGCAACGCGGACATCTTTGGACGGTTTTTTTGTTCAGTGTAAGCGCTAAGTAGAAAAACAAATAAAGCATTGCCGATTGCGATGGCTTGATCGCGTTCTACATATTTTTTCAGTTCGATTGCCCGCTAGGGCGTTATTCTCTCGGCCATCGCTAGATTGTCGTAAGAAACAAGATGGAAAGCTTTTGACATGACGGAAACTGCTTAATTCGACCAGAATCAAATTGCGAAACCTAGGACTAGTTTGTTTAACAGGTTGGATTTCTTGTTGAATCATTGGTTGAAAACCATGCACGATGTGGCGTCGAATCGAGTTCATTGGCGATGTACATTTAAAGTATTCATCTTTTTCACTCTTGTCTTAGATGGAAATAGCTGCGCTGTGTGGTCTTGTTTATGTAACTATACAATGAATCTCGTAAATAAGCTGCATTTTCGATGTCGCCTTTCCTTAAAGTCGCCGGTCTAGGTTGTGTTCTTTGTATGTCTGTATCGCTTCGTTGATGTGTTGCCTGTGTAGGCATCTTCGTTTTCGCTAGATCCACCACTGGATTTTACAATTTTAAATAATAATGTTGTTGCCATTTTAATAATAAGTATTATTATTATGTATCTTTTTCTTGTGGAATGAGAGCCTTAATAGAACTCATGGTACCCTTTCCGTGTGCAAGAAATAACTTTTTTTAAATAAAATACAAGAAACGTTTCCTTCATATTCTTCTCAAGTTTCCACAAATGAACATTTCATTTTATATATGTTGAAAGACCAAAAAAATAGAAAAAATGAAAATATGGAGAGAGTGAAGTATTATGCATTGATTTATTTCTTTGTTTTTCTCGTGGTATTTCAGGAGTTAAGAATCTGTTATATAATGCTGCTTTATTACTCCCTCTGATGATGAGGCTATGATGAATAAGTTAGTTCGTATAAATATAGTGGCATATGCTAAATTGGTC
>JAQBSW010004899.1:0-63416 GCA_029291075.1 Eudiplozoon nipponicum | reverse complement strand
AGCTTCACTACTGCAAGTTTACACATTCGTCTAGGAGATTGTACCGTCCTATTTTCCCACATCTCCCACCCAAATATATAGTGGTTAAAGGGCGTAATACCGGCTCCTACTGAGGAGTCGCCAGTAAGCACGAAACGAATGTGCATGAGATTATACTTTCCGTTCATGCTGCCTTTGGGTTATCCTACTGGTCACAAATGAACTGATTTTTTACTAGGTTCGCAACACCTAATACATACTTGCATATATAGTTAGTTCATATAGAACGAGAAGGATATGGTTAAGTCAGTATGAATGAAAGTTATAATCTCATGTCAAGAGGTTTTAAACAAATGTACGATAATTCAATATGTTCAAAAACGGAGTATAAGGCTTTGCTGGACTAGCAGGCGAATAGAAATTTCGTTATTTTATATTAGGTTACAATTAGACTGTTAAAAATTTATATTAAGGATTTAATTCTAAGTTTAAGTAAATATTAAATAAAGTGAGTTGTCTTGGAATGCGCATTTCATTTGACTTTAAACAAAGTTTGCTACTGCATTAATACACATAGGCATAAGAGGTGGTGCCTTCCTGCTCTTTATGATTAGTAACCAATAAGTACAAAACACATGTGAACGTGAGATTATACCTTTATTTCATGCTCACTTTGTTTTATCCTTCTGATCTTATTTGAACCAATTTGCTACTAGTTGCGCAATGCCTAATATGCAATTGCATATACCTAAAGACTCCGCAGAAAACAGTATACAACTGTTATGTATTTACTTAAATAACATCATGATTAATGCAAAATTTGACAATTGATTTCGTTCAAATTTTATGGATTTGCTGGATTAGCAGGTAATCAGAAGTATTTTTAATTCTCAATTTTGGTGAAATTTAGCATATCTTGAAATCCATTTTGTTGGTATCATGTACCGACTCGGCAACCAAACTGTTTATACACTTTACTGGCGCGGTAAACATTATATCTAGTGAATTGGCTTTGAAGACACATTGCAGAAGACTATATTAAGTTTACTACATTGCCGCTTGGATACACATTGGCAAAAGATACTATGCTGTCCACGTCCCCATATTTCTTAACCAAATGCATAGTGGGTTCAGTAAATATTCCCAGCTCGTACTGATGAGTCACCAGTAAGCATGAATCAAATAAGCACGTGAGATTATATCTTTCGTTCGTTATTACTTTGGTATTTTTTTCTGGTACTGTTTCGTCAAATTTGGTGTTTAGGTGCACATTAACTTAAATTCGATGATAATTATGATCTTTGTTTAGAGAAAGATTATGCGAATTGAAGTGATTCTCTGAAGTAAGCGTATGTGCTTCACCTGTTTATTAGTCTTTAAATCATTCTGCCGTACACGCAATCTGAAGTAAGACTATGATATTAAAAGAACCAATAGATAAACCCGGGTAGTTAACGCTTATGGTCTGTTCTGATGTTAAGATTGGTGAAAAAACGAAGAAAAGATTCTAATATCAAATCTATCATTTTGACCATTAGCTTGCTTGTGAATCATCATCATCATGCAGATCCATACAAAGGCCAAAATTAACTACTTAAACGACCATTGGCTGCGCAGGAGGTGACAGCAATAACCATAATCAAGGTTGTGAACTTGATATGAACACCTGAACCAATATGTACGTACATTTGTCAGTATAAACAAAGTATTGTATAGGGTGAAAAAGGTAATTCATCCAGTAGGCCGGTTTCGTCCTTATTTGTAACTCATCATGTACTGGCCAGAATTTGCCGCGGACAAGGGCTCAAACCTGGGCACGTCTGTTTAGGAATCTAGTGTGCAAACCACTGAGCCACCCTGTCACTAATATTTTACTGCCATATAAGCATATCTCATTCCTGGTTATAAGTGGACTGTAAAGGAATGGTTTACCTAAATGGTTAACGTCGATGCAAAACGTGACAATTGAGTAAAAGTGGCAAGATGATGTAAAATGTGGATAAAAACAAATATATATTTGGCAAAAGTTAATTTTAAAACATTGAGACATTTTTAAATTATTGAATTTCCAATGGCTTTGTTAAACTGTACACATATTTCGTCGCATTCTCAGTGTAAAATGTAAATATATATTTTTAAAATAAGCTATCATTCAGACATGTGCATTAAATTTAATGTAATGTGACATAATAATAGGCTGATGTCTAGATTTCAATTTTGCACAAATACACCATGATACGATAAGATAAGGCCTACATAAGAGGCTCATAAATTTAAAAAAAGGAGAACCATGACTATCTCCGTAAGCCCATATTAATGCCGGAGCACGAACAAATTTTTTTAAGATCAGATGCATTAGAAGTACATTTCCACACAATTTAAACCAGGCTTAGTACACAAGGTATACATATATATATATATATATATATATATATATATATATATATATATATATATATAACAATTAACTCAATTATCAATACAAGAATGACAGATCTCAGACTTCACCTTTGCATTTACAATTAATTCACTTACTAATCAGTCAAACAATAGACGTAAAACCGAGTTAGGTTAGTTGCCACCCACATAATCAAATGAAATCCAAGGCTGTATATATATTCGTAATTAGTTTAATTTATTCTGTTTATCTATCTAAACATTACTTTTTTGTTCATATATCCAGTAAAAGCTGTTGACAAGATGAAGCGAAAGCGCAACCCCGTAATTTTATATGTATTTTTTTAATTCGTATCGGATAATAAGTGCTTTGTGCATTATAAGGGTAACTACCCTACAAGAATTGTCGATAAATGTGATAAAATTCGAGTAAAGCTTGAAAGATCATTTTGAATTTATTTAAAATCTAGACAAGTTAATTGTTAAAGCTCATCGGATGCGTAATTATTGAGCTTGTGTGTCAGTATGTTTGAGGGAATTGCCTAAATTTTTAATTGAATGAAACGCAATGGCAAAGTTTAATTTATGGATGCTGTTCAGATATAAATTTCATATTAAATGGTCAACTTTACACACACACACACAAAATATGGTCTAGTGATGAGATCAGATTTGAGCACTTGCATGTCCGACATTTTTATACACATGATGGAACGGAGGAACTCTGAACTACTGGGTGATCTATAGCTATGCAACCATTATGTCGAAGATAAGTTTTTGGGCTGTGAAAGCTGTATGAATGTTGAAGAACTGCTTAATATATTCCGTAACTGGCATCAGAATATTTTATTTACAAATTAACATAAAGGGGACAATATTCTGGAGTCTCTTGACGTGCTTAACAAATGTTTATACGATGGCACATTCTGCCACCTATTTAGTATTCCATTAGAGAACAAGGACAGTTCGATATTTACATTTAAACGACTAATGCCTCTTGAAATGTAAGAAAAGATTTAGTTAAGACATTGCGTAATTTTTCATTTGGCTGTTTACACGCTGAGATGGATAGCACTCATAGTGTTGTTATCTTTAACGGTTACCCACGACATTTTATAGATAAGTATAAACCTAACGATAGGATGAAACCGGTTTCGATTGCTTGTATAATTGCTAAAATAGCCTGTGAGTATTTATCTGCTGTATCAATGTGAAGTGTCTATGATGCGTATAGGGAATAGTCTTCGTTCCACATTTTCGTTCACATATATGCAGCTGACTAATGTTTGCTTACATCCATCGCCAAACATCCTCTATGTAGTGTGAGAGATACAATTTCATTACAGTCCACATTAAACTTTATCTTAGCTGGAAATTTTTGACAGTCACATGCAAGCGGATGCAGTAGAAGATTGATTACTCACTTGCGAACACACACCAACTTGGTTTGTACACTTATATAATTAAACGAACATTGGTTGCGCGGGCGGTGACAACGATTAATTTGAATCAAGGTTGCGATCTGGATATAAACACCTCACCCATTATGTACATACATTTGTCAAAATATACGAAGGATTATATAGTGAGGTAAAGGCAATTCATCCAGTAGACCGGTTTCGTCCATTATTGGGAACTCATCACTTACTTTATCGAATTTGCCACGGACAGTTCTCGAACCATGGTGCACTGTCCGCGGCAAATTCTGGACAGTACGTGATGAATTCCCAATAAGGACGAAACCGGTCTACTGAATGAATTCCACACTATAAAATACATAGTTTATAGTGACAAATGTATGCACATAATTGGTCAGGTGTTTAAATGAAGATCGCAACCTAGATTTAAATTAATTGGTGTGTAAGAATTAAGATTCATTTTGCACATACAGCTATAACTAAAAATATACTGTCGTGGGAAAAATAAGACATGCCAAAAATTGCTTATCAAATTTAATAAAAGACCCATTCGGAGGCTATAGCAATAACTAGACATTGTCCAGAGATGCTCAAATGGAAAAAAAATTTCGTTTAATGGTATTACTATTGAGTTTCCCCAGCCTTATGCGAATCTTTGTTTATTTATTTTTATTCTATTTTAAATTTGACTTACTAATTTTTCAATGTTGACCGTTTTTTTAGTTTTACCTTGATTCAACTAATATGTATTGAGTATAAATATATGTTACTAAAAATATCGAAACAAAGATATGTTTTCATACATTTCGATTACTTGATTGCTCTGCGATTATAACGAGAATTTGGCTTAGGCTTGCTACTTGGATTACCAAATCCATGGGCAATAAATGCTCTGATCTATAAAAACTGAATGGTTAGCCAGTTGGTTTCCTGGCAGTAACAAGTACCTAGGAGGTTACAGAATAAATTTTATATGATAATATCATATACTCCATTTTATCATATTGCAGTATTGTGTTGCTACTTTAAACTAGGAATTGGTTGGTCGTTTAACGTTATTTTGAGCATTGATGATGTCATCCAGTGGAAATTTCAGTTGAAAAAACATTGCTATATCGATTTCAAGACAAATTTTGTAACGAGCATTCAACTGCTTAGTATACAACACTGAAGAAGGCAGCATTTACCACGGCGAATGAACCAAATTTGAATATTAATTGAAGTCGGACCTATTTGCAAGTAGTTCGAACAAAAAGAAGAAATACTGACATGTTAGTCTCAAAAGTGACATGCCTCACTCAACAACAAAGAAAAGTTCAGTTAGGTATTGCCTCGTATGCTGATCCATTATCTTAGTGCATACTCATGGCAAATAGCCTCGTTTTATAGGACACACCGGTATCTCTAAACAAGGATTATCAAAGACAACAACAATAACAACAGCATAAATAATGACAATTCAACTATTTTGACTCCAACTCAATTTGCCAAAAGGCATCGTTCCTTAGTCTTGACATATCGCAGTGAATTATCGTAAATTGCAATGCCCAACCCTTAACTTGGTCATTTTATTCTTTCCTTTGTATCACGTTTTTTAGCTCATAATCCCCGAAATTTATAGTCGAAATAATTTTTAACAAGGCCACTGGAGCTTCAAGGGCCATGTTCAACTTTGCATTATATGCTCTAATAATGGCCTGAATTTTCAAACACATTTCATACGTACATAATCGGAGATCGTAGTCGCGCACACGGCATATTTCTGAAGATGATTCAACAATGCGGAAGAATTAATTGCATCTCTCCGGGGAGCTCAGTTTTCTAATAGACTCCCACATTTTTTTCGCATTTAAGTTGATATCGCGAATAATAGTGTTCAGACATTAGATTACTGGCCTATATCTTCTGCAGTTCCAGCCACTTACTGGAGTTAGCATGGAGATAAGGCTGTACAGGTATCCTTCTCATTCGCTCACCCACCCATCGCAATTGGCATTACTTAACTAGATTTAACTATGATGCTACATTAAAGAATGACCGGATGAAACAGAGCACCTCATTTATTTTACTTTTGATCACTGTCTCCTGACATTCAGTTGACATCAATTAAACCAGGCAGACAGGATGCGTCGATTTACAAAACTAACCAGACAGTCGCATATTTACTTAACGTCTGAATTATGGAGCTTAAAATTTCAATTCCAGTGCGCTTGTTTCAACTTTACAAAGGCAACCAAAATCATGGTGAATAAGTTTGGAAATTAAAATAAGTAGAACTACTGAGAATGACTGCAATTATGCTAAATACATAGGTCAATTTATAATTAGCTCATATTTATGAACTTTAAACAATAGAAGTAGATATAGTAAAAGGCATCGTAAAAAGTCACGTCATTTAACAGATCAAATTGAACCTTAATACTTAATTGTGAACAGCACAGACGCCAAACCTTTGCACAACACACCAAAATGGCTGAATGCTCCATTTATTGCAGATAGTAAACTTTACAACTGACCTGAAGTAAGTTACATCATTCTAACTAATCTTGGTGCGAACACAAATTTCTTTTCAGCTGAAGATGTGCGCGTATAGACTCTTGCTTGACAATTGTGTTATGTAATAAATTCACGTTTAGAGCGTTTTAAGACTACTATTACACTACCTATTTGATATCACACTTTTCACGTGATCTCTACCTATCAACAGAAAGAATGATACGTATAGGCCTCATGAAAATTGCACGCATTAACAAAGTTAGCCAATGGTTTGTTCATCATATAATAATGACATTATTCTTTTCTATGTGAATTAGTATTCTAAATTATTCTCAGCGGCCTGAAACTAAGCAGAATAAAACAATTTTTTTAAATTTTGCAAATATCTGATAAAAGTAGATTTTCACAATTTGTCATTTTAGACAAAAAAGTAATAATTAGAACAAGAAGCTAGTACAGAAGCATCATTTAGTTCATCTTAAAGAATTAACTTTTTGTACATAAGAAAATAGTTCGTGAATCTGCAATTACGCAAAAATTAAAAAGATGAAAGGTCACATATGGTAAAAACGAAAAAAGAGAATATTCCCTAAAGCAGCGTTTGCTCCATTAATGCTGTATATGTCTTACAGGTGTCTTTTCTTTTATAATCAACACATATGTTAATCTTCTACTTCAACTGTAAAATTAAGGCTACTTTAAACAATTTAAGTTACGAATAAATAAATTATCAAATTAATCGATATAAAATATAAATTTGGAACACTTCATCTGAAGCAAATATTTTTAGTTCAGTTTAGTGGTGTCGATTATATAATAATTGATTATTAGACGCCTCACAAATCTCTAGATGTGCCTGGGCATGGAGTACATGAAAACAGCCACCCACACTGTATATATATATAAATATATATATATATATATATATATTCTTAAAACGGCCCACCCAACTTATCTTTTCTTTCTCTCTAGGTAACTTTCAGTTGCAGCCTATGGATAATATTTGTGTCAACAAACGTGTTTCTTGGTTTACCAGTTAAAATTTTATTTTAATTTATATTTACCATGGCGATCATAACCGGCCTGTTTATATAACAATTTGTTTGATATTTTCCTCATCGCCCCAAATGGCGGATTACAATATATAACATGGTGAAGCCGAAAGAAAATTGGTTGAGTCCCTCCATATATCACTAATATAACATAATAATAATATATATATATATATATATATATATATAAAAGCGTGAGTGGGTATTTTCATGTACTCCATTTCTAGGTAAATATAGAATTTTAGTTACAGAGGGCCTTTGTTCGATCCTAAAATTAAAATATAAATAGATGTCTCGAACGAGGTTAACATATGTGCATAAATCTGGTATTGTTATCAGTGTGCTGTGTTTTATTAGATTTCTCAAGGTGGAACTGGAAATGATATACCGAAAAGTTAAGCAGTCAAGGTTACATCGACTGCAATTCTAGTGGTCATTACGAATGGTATAGAAGCTATCGGAGTGATAACATCACGAACCTGAACTCAATGCGTACTTGGAAATGAAGATCAAGTGGATCATGGCGGAAACTGATGTGTAAATGCATCACGCACGATATAAAATTGTGGATACCTTACATATGATGATCATAGTGCGCAACCAAGAACAACGTCCAAAGAAGATTACTATATTAACCAGCTGGTCAAAATTTTGACTGAGAAAATCCCAAGTAAGCAGTCGCAACAAAATTGTATCCATAGTGAAAGACAAATAATGATAACACTCCACAACATTGAAATGATCAAGATAACAAAATTCAGCATATGAATTATGCAATATAAATTATATATATATACATCATTATTTATTCAGATATTTATTTATAACATGCTGTTTTTCAAGCGCAATAATTTTATTTTGTCACATATTTTAGCATACTGTTGTAGCAGATTAAGTTTTATATAAACCTGTAAAACAAAGAAAGAAAACATTTTTTGTTCAAAATTTTGTCATTCGTAGTAAACGATCGCTTTCAATTTTTACATACACATTCTTCAAATATATCCTATGGACGCGAATGAAATCTATTCGATTTGTAAGAAGACTTTCGTTTTAGCAAAATAAAACAATTATTTGAAAGTACTTTTTAATTAGATTATATAAATATTAGTGGTCATTTTTTGTAGAGGAAATGTTTATTGAAGCCAATCTCATAATGGAATAAATATTGGTTCCAAATTGTGTTAGTTGGAAATTGCTAAAAATGAAAATAAAATCTAAAACATAAAATGATATGAAACAATAAAGATTTTAAAAATAATAATATTGAAAAGTTTTACGTATGCACACAAATTCATCAGAAGCCGATATAAATCTCTCATTTTAAAGTAATGTACATTTTACTGGTAGTTAAATTTAATAAAACTTCACAACACATAGAAGAATATAGTTAATCAATATATAAGTATTAGTTAATTCATTTTATGTATTTTTAAATAAATCATCTGTGAACGTATAATTTATTACAAAGCAGGTATGTACAACAAAAGTGAAATAAATGAAAATTTTGCTGCTTTTCTCCAGTTTTTATTTTAGCAAAAATTATTGCACGGACTTTCGCCGTTGTTTTACGGTTAAAAGAAAATTTGTCCACTCGATTGACTGCGAAACTGTATTATATCACATAAACTTGTCAATATTGAAAGGAAGCTGAGTTCAATAGCCACGATAGTCATTAAATTCATGTCTCGGTTTCCACTTCGCAAACCCTTAAAAATGTTCAAGAACAGCCCTGGCTAAAAAAAATCAAGATTATTTCCAATTCTCATAAAACAAATTAGACCAAAATTGTTCAACAAATAAAACACAGCACAATGTATTCTGGTTGGATAAGCATATAATCCTATAAAGTTATAACTTGTTCTAATACGTCAAAATTTAGCTTCAGTTATTCTCGAAAGTGATCCCTATTATTTGGAAGTGCATTTTTCATTGTTCTGTCAATATAAATCTATACTTTTAATTTGAAATTGTAAGATATGATTAAGTTCTATTTGCAAATTAGATAAGATATAACAGAACTTTAAAAGAGAGGTATATATATATATATATATATATATATATCCAAAACTTCTGTAGTGGCCACCAATTAAACGGGCATAAAATCGCGAAGACATGGTTCGCGTGTGATATATAAACATTTATAACGCTATTGGATACACGCATTTTAGACCTATTACCAAAAAAATTTGATTGATTTATCTTTTAAATCTCGAGTTCCAATACCAAACACTGACATGCCATTTTGAGGCAGACCAGATAATTTAGGAATGGATGGTGAATAAAACTATAATGGCAGAATTTTCTTAAATAAAATTTTTTTAAATAAATAATATTTAAAAATATATAATTTAACAACAATGCACCGCTAATTAGGAAACTAAATAATTTTCTGAGTGACAAATGTTAATGAAGTTAAATTATGCTCTTTACTAGGGTTTAGTTTCATTATTTGCCAATATACTTTATAGGCCTTTAAAATCAATTAAACTTACTATTTCGCTGTCAATGCATTTTTTGTGTTTATTTGTAGTAACTTCGACTGATCTCGAATATGGACACCAAAATGCGACTAACTCCGGCGACAGCAGAAATAGGCCAAAATTACGTGTCCTCTGCAAAAAGCGAAGACCTAAGTCGCCTAACAAGACATAAAACTCTAATAATGAAATCTTGGTATAAGCTACAATCCAATTCTTATATGTAAAGTAAATGTATAAAGTTGTTTTTGATTTTGTTTGTGCTTCTTATTTTGCTTTTGTATGCGTGTGCGTGCATATGTTAAGGGAATGTGGAAAGATTTTCATCTACGTTTACTAAATATTTCAATACACTTTTCCAACTACGCCAATTTTTATTCCATATTGAACGAAAAACTATTAAAAGTCAAGAATAAAAAAGATATTTGAACATAAAACATTTTAAATCATGTATATTTTTTAATTCAGCTATATATTTACATATTATCAATGTTGCCTTTTGATGCAGAAATTTGTTACAAAAATAAATTTGTATAGCTCAGTTAATGAAAGTACATTTTCATTTCACCACATCCGAACTTGATTCAAATAGTTGGAACTTCATTTAGAAATTAAAATGGAATAAGTCTCATTAATTTACACTTTATAAGAAAAAAGCGAAAAATGCAAACGCAGAGAAATAATTTGCAAGCACACAATCACGCAAGCTATTTTCCAGATCTTTATTCAACCCATGTAAGAAACTTTTGTCATTGAAGTATGGATAAATGACGTTGCAACTTACCACTTTCGCAGTAAGCAGCTCCTCGTTAGTTATTTCGTCGAAAATGTTTAGAAATCCGCCTGGTTTGGATGGTTAAATTTTGAAATACTGGTACTGATATTATGGTAACGCTCTCCCATTTGTTAAGTGGGCTTATTCTAAAATGCATCTCGATTCGCTATTTTAGTGATCGGTCATGTGCATGCATTGACTATAATCTGGATAAACGTGTGTGTGTTTGTGTATGCGTGTGAATGTACGCTCGTCTCTGTACATGATTTTCGCTTGTTTCTTCTAATTACAAAATGCATACTTTTAATACGTACCCATGCTTTCGCTATTAATTATATAATGTACCAAATCTCGCGAAAAACGAAATTGTCTTTTTTAACGGTTTGGTATAAATCATTTTTTTTAAATTGGTTGGAATTTAATTAAAAAGCATTTCCCAATTTCTACTAATATTTAATTTTAAGTATAGACGTCCTGTCCAAATTTTCACTTGTGGAAAAGATGCTGTAATTAATATTTGCCGCATGTACAAAATATTAACTATCATTGCAATCATTTTCTTAATTAATACTTTGTCAAAAATACATAACGAACTAAAATTCCTTACACGATATAAATGTTTGTTCGTGATTTTGTTTATTTATGTCTTATTTTGTGCCCAAATGTTAGCTTGAATTATCATGTTAGCGTTATGAAATAAATGTTTTCTTATAATTTTCCTAAGAAAAATATTCCTTGAGCCTATAACCATAAACAAAACTAAGCCGAACTAATAAATTATCATTTCAAATTTTGGACTATTTTATAGGTCGATATTCTCCAATGGTTGCACTCAAATAACAAAATATTTTTGAAAAATTCTGTCTGCATATTTTACATAGATTTATTGAAGTGCTTTGCTTTATCAAATGCTCATATTCGTGTTGAATTGTAATTCTTGTTAATATAAGTAGTTCGGTATAGTAATTCGTATTATTAATATAAAACTTTTGGCATACTATGAGCGAAACCAAAACTGTTACTTAATATACGTTAAATTCCCGAATCTTTGTGTTCATAATTCTATAAAATAAACAAGAGTTTTCTCAAAATTTGATTCGTTTGAAATAGGCCATATTTATCATTTTAAAGAAAAGTTTTGAGCTATGGAGATGTGATGCATAACCTGGTCCTTGTCCCAATTTTCGAAAAGAGGACAATGGACGTGAAAAACGGTTTTGCATAACCAGAGTCAGGTAAACATTTTCTTATTTCTTGAAAATCACATCCTTAAAGCAACTGACAAGTTATACTTGGACATTTTGTAGGTTGAAAACTAAAATATGTAGCTTCCCCTATTTATGTACAATTTGGACGATGGAAACATTGGTTAATCATTGTGAAATTATTCGAAGAGTGTGTGTGTGACAGAGAAAGAGACCAAGCCGTTTTTTTTAACAATTCAGATAAATGTTTTTTAGCTTTCAACAAACGTATATAAGTTATGCTGTTAAAAAATCATTGGTTGTGAGCACAGTGAGAAGAAACAATTCATTGAAATTTGCGAGCTTCAGACCAGTACTAATCCCATTTTCACTAATAACAAATTAGTTAAACTATGACCAGAAGAATAAACCAAAGTTAGCATGAACGGAAAGTATAATATCAGGACACAAATTCGCTATATGCTTACTAGTGACTAATCAATAGCAGTTGGTACTAGGCACAATATTCGCCATATATTGAGTGAGGAATGTGTGACAATTGGAAGGTACAATCTCATATAACAATTTGTGAACCTGCAGTAATTGAGCTAACTTCATGATTCTACTACTGCATGTTTACACATTCGTTTAGGAGATTGTACCGTCCTATTTTACCACAATAATTACAAAAATAAAAAGTGAGTAAAGAGCATAATACCGGCTCCTACAGATGAGTCGCCAGAAAGTACGAAACTAATGTAAACATGAGATTATACTTTCCGTTCATGCTGACTTGTGTTTATCTAGGTGCGTAACACTTAATACATATCTTATTTCTACCAGTGTCTACAGCTACATGACGTTACGCAAAAGAAGCGGTCTAAAGTGCGCAAAACACAGACAGACATAGCTAAGCGATGATTGGTTATAACAAATGTACAATTAGGATTGGATGAACGAAAACATTAACGAATCCAGAATTATGGCAGAAGATACCGGTAGAAATAAGATTTATTAATAAATGCTACTCCACGGAGTACGTTTCGTTTATACATATATATATATATATATATATATATATTATTTATCACCAAAAAACAGTATTTAACTAATCCCATTTTATCTAACCAGTTACATATCAAAGCAAATATGCTGTCCGTCACAAACACTGAAATATTTCAGCCTCCTGCGATTATCCTCGGATAGCGACAGCATAGCAGAAACTGAGGATAAAACCACAGCGCATATACAAGATGTGGAATATCAGATATTCGGATCTAATTCCATAGTAGTCTAGTGTCCAATGTACTTCAGTGAAAATATCGGCTGCACACATTCTACACAATTACAAATATAACATATCTGCAGCTTTTGTCCTAGTTATATAAGTTATACAATTAAACAGTCATTTGTTGTCTAGTAATAGTAAGAAGCGCAAATCTAATTTATCCTACCTTATATATGCGTTGCGATCTAATTCTTGTTAGTCAGATTACCGTCGAGCTTTGTTGCTTGCCATGGTAGATCACTACATGTGACTACCAGAAATTTTGATGTTGTTAATGTTTGTCTCAAGCTCGAAAACCTGATTTAAATAAATATTTCCTATATAAATTGACTTGTTACAATGAACATTTTTTAAACACTTCTTTAGCTATAAATCCCAATCCTAACTAGTTTTATACATACGAACATGTCTCGAAATTCCCTGTGATATCGATCAGCATTTACTCGGTTTGGTGCACATATTTTGCAAACATATTTTAGAATTTTCCGTTATTTTGACATTTTTATTGCCTGGTTTGTGAATTTCATTACATTCGCTTTGGTCGTTCCCTTTTTTATTATTTATTCAAAAAGTAATGTAAATTTTCAAATTCGTATATTCCATAAATTGCATAAACTGAAAATATGTATTTAATCTACAACTTATTCACAGAATGTAAAGGTGGTTAAACCTACTTTGTTTATCTTTTGAAAATTAAACAAAAGACAACACATGACGGCATGTTCGCATGCACGTCTACGGTGTCAGTCTTTTCTGTTTAAAATTACATACATTTCTAAATTGATGGAAATGTTGTAGTTTCAGCTGTTTAATTTTCACGTGGTAATACCTTAAAACAGTTTAATGCGAAAAAACGGATAAACCTATGCGAATCTCTACAACCTGCATTTTATGTTGGTAAAAATTTTTCTTCTTAACCTATTTCATAAACACACTTTGGGTATGTATAATTCTTATTTAGTTGCTGCCCTACTGCCAAGTAACTTTGAAAAACTTTCGAAATATTAAACCTTAACTAGAAACATTGCAAACTATATTGTAAGTGGATCTGGCTAGGAGATATCTCCCTATATAAACAAAGCAAAATAAATTGACAGCACACCAACATTGTTGCACAGCACATAGCAACACAGCAAAACTATGAAGACGAGATCACTTTGGTAATATAAATTTTGTACAAACTACACAGTACCATTTCACGGCACAATATTACAACTCGGTAAGCTCCGCATAAATGTGGAAGACGATTTAGAAGTAAACATGATCACCATTTAGCAACCGTTGTCTCAAATCACGTAACGCTTTAATCGAGAACAGTATTGACTGAGTAAACTGCATTCTGCTGGACAAATCGGTTCTAAAATTCCCCGCATGAGTGTGACTGATATTGGTGAGTGTCACCATTTCACAATTTGTCTATGGTTACATCCTGCAGTAATCTAGCTTGGCTAAAATAATCGTGTTGCTTTAGGGCATAGGCTAGTTGGCATTCGAAATATATGTCCATGCGTTATATGGTATTACTCACTGGATTGAAAAAATATTTTATGATTTATAAATCGCTTTTGAACATCAGTGTTCCTTATTACTTTTTGTATTTTTATAGTGAACAGGTAAGATCTATGCTTTTCACGTATAAGCATTTAAGATCGCCATTTCTGAATAATACCTCTTACCGGTATATAACACCAATGCACTAATAAGTATATTATATACCTTGGAAGGTCTAAAATTAGGAAGTAATTTGTCGATATATTATGCTAGCAAATTTCAAATTTAATCGTGAAGAAGTATTAATAGGCAACCTATTAACAAGTTACAACTTCATTTTATCGTTTTCTTCGGTAGACAGACCTATACTCACAAATACCTTGTTGCGTTTTGGCATTACCCAATCAGCTATCCAGCAATTTTTATTTGTGTTATGAAATTCCTACGTTGAAGCCTACACTTTGAACAATTTTCATGCATGTGCATACTAAATTTTTTTTTATATATTTCAAATTATTATTATAATATGTTTGGCTGCCTCAAATTATACCTTTATATTGAACAAATTAAAAATGTGTCCACTATCTACAGGGGTAACAATTTCAAATATACATTTCCCATAATCTGCATAGTTACCTTTTCTAACGCTTAACATTATATATTTGAAAGATTTTCTATGCCACTGACTAGGTTTGATTAAATAGGTTCATAAATGAATATCCAAAAATACTCTAGGTATATTAAGTATACTCTTTTTGTGTAAAAGGTTAACCTATGTATGTGCTCAACTTGCCGTAATTTACAAAACGATTTCTTGAAGAAAATAAATAGCATATAGATAGGACAACTTTTATCTGTCCAAGTTTGCAATATTTATAATGCACTACCTAGGGAACGTTCTCTGATATGAAGCATCACTTCGTCTAAATTTAATTAGGATTCAGGTACCCAATGAAAATTAGAAGGCTTAAATCAATGATGCTCAGAAGCTTTAGGATATGATCTAGGACAAATAACGGGCCTAGACTATGAAGAATAATGAAAATACTTCAACAGAAAGTTCCTATTGGAGATAATAGAATAAGATAAGAATAACATCTTAAAGTGGAGTAATCTGAAGTATAACGGAACAAAAAGGAGATGGTTAAAAGTTGAATGGAAAGTAATGGTTAAAATATTCCCAAATCTGAGAAGGAGAATGATGAAAGTTAATACAAATCCAGCATTCGGACTGTCGTAAATAAGACAATTATTCCATTTTAAATTAAATATTTTTGCACTTTATTGAATATACCCCCTACATAAATATAGACTTTCACATATATAGTTGCATTAGTATTTTATTAAATACTTTGTTATGACTGCAATCTTTTACTTGTAGGTAGAACCATACGGCTGATTAAAGTTGTAAGGGACGAACACAAAACAACTTACAAATAATGGAGTATAACTTAGCTAGATTTAGTGCATTAATAGGTGGATACTCGTAACGCTATAAGCCAAGGTAACTTGGTGTAATTGCAAATTATTGGAAGTATTGCATAGATAATTATTTGAAATTCCCTCATGAGGTTACATATTACATACGACCGCAGTTGAATATTTTTAGATACACTATTGAAAAGAGCTCAGGCCAACAATACGAATCTGAACTTTTCACAGAACTTTCAAGGTGATATCCGTTTCAAACGATGTAGTTCCATAAATATATAATACTAGTGATAAGTGACGAATAAAATGTTCAACTTGATTTAGTGATAAACAATTGCGTGCAATGCATAGCTACTATAATGTACCTGATGCTTTTTAGAAATGAGGCAGAAGCTTCCGGGCTCGATCCAAGCCTAGAGAATACTAACTACCACTGAGGAGTGCCCAATAAGGACAACCCGATCTACTCCATGAGAGGCATTTGCCACTTTATTTTTTGCTTGCTTTATACCAAAATAAATATAATCAACTCCTGAAACTTTAATTTAAATGCATATTATTTTGCTCTCACCGACCATAAATATATAACTAACATAAATTTAAGTGAATTAAACCATGATTACGGCATTATATGATAACTGATGCCGACTGGATTCAATATATGAGGCTTTAGCGAAATTTACAAGTGTTAAAAATAGTTTGAAATATTTTTTCCTGTGAAATCTGATCTAATTTAAAATATCATAAACTTGGTGAATTTTCAGACATAGTAGAAAGTATATAATGGGTTAGGTGTTTATAACAGGATCGCAACCTTGATTAAAAGTAATTGATATCACCGCTCGCTCAATCAATAGTCGCTTATTTACATAACAATGCGAACAGTTGGTTAACTCTTAATCCACCAATACAAGAATGACCAAATCGCAGATGGCACTTTGCAATACAACGAGGAAGAACCCCGCACGCATACAGATACACACACAGACGCATACGCATATACACTTACTAATCAGCCCAGAGAAGAAAAAGAAGTAAACCCGAGTCGGACTAGTTGCCACCCACATAATCAAATGCAAACCCAAGATGTATAAAAGTGAAAGATTGTGAAGTGTTGTTTAGTAGTCTCGAAATAAATGCGATAAAAAATGCTTGTGGAGCAATTCAGCAATGAACCGACGATACAAATTCTAATGAAATCTATAACATCATAGGAAGCCATAAACAAACAAACCCAATGGGCACACCCATGACCAGAATGTACAGCATGCCGAAAGTACAGAAAGTAATTGGAACGGGAAACTTACCATCATTAAGACCCATTATATCAATGATCAACACTGCACAGGCCAAAATGACAAAAGAAATAAAATCAATTCTACAACCAGTACAAATATAAATTTTAAGAATTTTTGTCCGCGATACTTTTGATTTTTTTAATAAAGGTAAATCGTGCAATATAAAGAATTAAAAATGATTTATTCTTATGTAAATATCCGTTTTCAAGCAGCCCTGATGATAAAACCATTGATGTCCTCTGCATGTTAACTGATAATAACCACTCATCATTCCTCATACTTACAAGTCATCTAAACAAAATTTCCTCAATAAGTGCACTAAAGATGTTCAATTTCTCTTCAATGGTCAATATTTCAGGCAAGTCGATGGAATGGCGATGAGCAGTCCGTTAGGAAGTCTACTAGCTGATGCCTACATGTTCTAGTCGGTAGCATCAAAATTATAACCAATCATTAAAAAATACTGCCAATGCCTATCTAAGATATGTTGATATCAACTTCATAATCATAAATGAATACGTCGAAACTTATGATTTGCTTAAGTATTTTAACAACGTGGACCATCCCAGTTTACTTGCGAGAGCAAAAACCCTCAGAGTAACGCACTGTCTTTTATTGGATTATTGCTACTGAGACAGAAATATCGCAGTGAAAAAATGAAAATATATCGGTACTTAAATTGCCACAGAGCTGTCCGAATTTCGCAAAAGAGAAATATGATACGCAGTTTAACTGACAGAATAAAGAAATCTATTCTGATGAGTTTCAATGTCAAGATATTACGGTGCTCCAAACGATTTTATTGGAAAACTGATACCCCGAAACTTTTGTTGAATAAAACATGAAACATAAACAACGATAAAAATAGTAATGTATCCATACAAAAACAAAAGACAATGCATGTTGATATAAATTGTGCAGTGCTGTCCTTCTTGTTTGCTTTCTGTAAAATCTTGAATCATTTACATTTCCAGGTGCACCGATATTTGTTCTTTATTGATGGGTTCTCACTTATCTCTTCATTTTGAAGCCATCCATCAGCTGCTTGTCTGAAAATGATGCTGCAATTTGAGGATTACTGTAATATGATTTAATTTTTTTTAATTTTTGGTCCTTCTACGCGTCTGTAACAACAATTAAAAAATCGAGACATCATGGATAGGCATGTATGTCAATCCATAGGGCTTGCTTATAATTATTTTATAAATGTCACTTTAGTACAGTACACATATGTGTATGTAGGTTGTAGTGTGCAGGGGGAGTGACGTAGATAATTTTGTATATACATTTGAGTATAAAAGAATAGTTATGAAGACCGGATATTAGGACAGACAATAAAAAATACTTCAAGAATTAAAATAAATATAAATAGATTTGTCTTGAATGAGGATACCACATTTGCCACAAGTTGATTTTTTTCCTCTGAGTATGGTGCCAACCCTGAAGATGGGACTGGAAATGAAGTCCACAAAATTCGGAAAAGTTTGGAAAATTTAGTTCCAACGTCATTTTCAGACAAGCAGCTGATGAAGGGCTTCAAAATGAAGGGACAAGTGAGAACCCATCAATCAAGGCCAAAAATCGGTGCACCTGGAAATGCAAAGGATTCAAGATTTTACCGACCTAAGAGTGCTATCAATTGTCCCGCACAACAAAACTGTGGCAAAAATACAAACAAAAACAACAATTTATGTCATTATGCCTTTTAAATGAGACGCACCATCTGAAATACTTGCTAGAAGAGTTTAAAAAATCCGTGACTTCTCGGACACCCAATACACAATTGATGTTTTTATACTACAAAGCCTCTGCTAAATTTGAATTTAAAGGGTAGGCTTCCTGCAATCGCAAAGGCCACTATTGTTTATTTGGGCAAATGGCATTGCTACTCATTCTGTTATGTAGACCAGACTAACTGATAACTAATGGAGAGAATTCAGAGAAAAATTGAACTACGCATAGCATGCATAGGGGAGAACGTTTCCGCAATAGCTAACACATTTGTAAGAAAAATAAAATCAGATTGTTTTCCAATTGTTTTTCAAAGCTAAAAAAGAAAAGTTATTACTCAAACCTGAGGCCGCTGCATGCAACATTTGTAATCCTCCACTAAATGAACAAAAGCAGTTCGTTTATTTATTGAATATAAACTGGTGATTGTTTTAGTGTGTACGTGCGTCTTTTAGGATGCCCGTTTTACGCTTTCTGTTTGCTGTGTAGTATCTGTGCTAAATTCAACTTTATCCACCTTGCTTTAAGAATGGAACTATATAAAGTATCATTATGTCGAAAAGGAAATGTCTTTTTAAATTGTGTTGGACAAATCTGCTTTATAATAAATGTATACTTTCAGACATGAACTATTTCGCAATTAAAATTCCGGATAAAGATGTCTCTTTCTTATAAAAGAACAATGCTTGAGATCGAGATAATTTTCTATCGGTTGATTAAGCCCTAAATGGTGTTTCTCCCTCATTGGCTATTGCATGTACGAAGTTTGTTTTCCGTATTTTGTTAGTCGTGATCTAACTCAACCAAATAGAAACTAATGGCATTTATACCTCAAAAATGTATTTGTGTTATTAGGTTATCAGAAAACTACATCTGCTTATATGTGAACAATAAACTTAATCTCATTTATGAATTGGATATATTGATTGACATATTTCATTTGTATTGGTCAAGAACAATAAACTTGATAGAGATTATTAAAGAGCAGGGTCAAGCTGTGATCGGCAAAAAATTCAATTTGTTATTTTAACAAACTTTATTCGTGCTAAGATTCTTGAAATTAACAGGTTCTCATAACCGGTTGGCAATCAGATATGGTGCCACAAATGTTTCTCAAACAGAGCAGAACAAATAGTCATATAACGAAAAAACAAATTGGGGACAAAAAATCAAACCTGGAAGACGCTTAGAAAGTAATTCAATCTGTCTATCCAAAAATGAAAACTATTAGCAAAGGTTAATGACAAAAATAGACACGCTGATGAGATAAACCAGTAAGAAAAATGAAATATCGCAGAAGAGATTTTGACATATCCTGACCAATCAAAATTCCTTATCTATCCTAATATTTTTATAACATTTATGCTGTCTTATTAAAAGATCAGCCGACGTTCTCCATTATGATAAAAGAATTTACATCGTTAAGAGGAATCCAATCAAACGCTACATCATAATAATTATTGGTACATCAAAAACATTCACCAAACGTCTGAAAACAGTTATAATAAGAGCACAGAAACAATACAGAGAGAATTTCGAAAACAGCCGAAGCAATAAAGAGAAAAATAAGTATGACCTCAGAAAACTACACGTAGACAAAAGAATAAGGCTTGCCTCACCTGACGAAGAATCTAAAGTTGCTTCACTTCAAGTCACTGCTTATAGTGTTTCCATGAATGAGGTCATTAATTACCATTTAAAATGTAAATATGATAATGAACTGAAACACGACTCTGCAAATATCGAAGCAAGTATTAATATTGTTTATAAAATTTTTCAGAAACATGTTTAATCTCCAATGTATGAATATAGAAACAAAGTAAAATTTCTGGAAGAAATTGCAATTGTGAAACTAATCTTAACGAAAAATCGTAAAACTTTGTCAGCATTAGAAACTTCCCTGATGCATCCTCTTATGTCAATGATAAACGCATTGCAACTTAAACCAGTATTGCTGCTCTGCATATAACTAAACCCGGTTGAGACGTTAATAAATATACCGACCAGCTGACACCATCAATGATTCTTCTGAGTAAACAGACAAAACAAATTTGAATAGCACTCATTATGATAGACTTGTCTCGTTTAATGTTTCGTCTTCGTTTACTAGCAATCCACTGAAAAAAGCACACGCTATCTTGCTTGACCTATAAATACTAAGGACTTCAATGGAGTTATATTGGTATTATAAAAAAATTATGCAATTTACTTGTAAATATCAGACTTTGCGACAAATCAATGTACGTTTTTACCAACTTTAGTAAAACGAGACTTAAGGACGTTAGCCCGTGCATATTTTACAACGGCTATTTTGATGACATTGGCATCATATTTGCCTGACAGACATGTTTTAAGGGTTGTTGCGCAGTGCGAGCTTCATATGATGACTTACTGCGAGTTACGTTCTCGGGTTGTTGCTTTGCACTATCAGTTTCAAAAACACCCGATTGATCCCCATTTCCAAGTCCGCATCTATTCTGTCTTCGATCAGGCTGGGTGCGTATTCGTCTCTTTCTTCCGAAGGCTTCAACATCGTTCATACTAACCATTGGAAATGCGGTGCTATACAATCTTTGTTTACTGGCGATGTTTCGGCGCATTATTTCCAGCACCATCATCAGGCCACTATACACAGCACAATACTCACAATAGCAGATTTAAGCAAATTTGCTTAAATCTGCTATTGTGAGTATTGTGCTGTGTATAGTGGCCTGATAATGGTGCTGGATATATGGATGACAAGAAGCAATAAATCCAGCTTAAACCATAAATCAAGTCAATGGATATGATTAAGATATCAAATTCACCGTCTGGGAAAGTAAAATATACACTTTTCTTCTTGGAAATGGAACTCGCTCGTGAAGTGACTGTTAATCAGAAGAGAGCAAAAGATCTACGTTTGCAAGAAAGTACACAAATGTTTATTGAAATTCTACAAGAGAAAAGTAACAAGAAAACTGTACAAAGAGAATCGACTTTGAACATAAGATTGAAGAAGATCTAGGCTACTCGAGGATATATTTCATCGGTGGTAACTACCCGGAGTAATTTATTATAGTCCAAATCATACTACGCCCAATTCGGGCTGCTGAGGATACAAAATGAAATGTCTTCCTGACCCTACTATTTGAAGGCGATCATGCAGCCTCAATAACTGCGAGTCGGTTATACCGATTTATGAATATGTTAGTATAAACTATGAACTGTGTAGTGTAGAAAAGGCAATTCATCCAGTAGGCCGATTTCGCCCTTATTGGGAACTCATCATTTACTGGCCAGAATTTGCCGCGAACAAGGCTCGAACATGGGAACGTATGCTTTGATATCTGGTGTTCTAACCACTGAGCCACCCTGCCTTTTCTACACTATACAATTCTTAGTTTGTACTGACATATGCAAGTAATTAATGGGTCAGATGCTTACATCAAGACCCCAACCTTGATTATAATACTTTTAATCACCGCCCACGAAACCAATGTTCGTTTAATCATATAAATAGACAATAACTCTTACTGAAATTGATGCTCTACTGCCGCAAAGAGGAAAGAATTGCTATGGTAATAAAAATAATAATTACTAAACTCATGATTATTTTAAACGACGAACGAAGTATCAGTTGAGAAAGGGTGGATACAGTCGTGGCCGAGAAACCTACCAGGCCAACACGCAGAAACGTGTCTTGGAAAGCCTCATTTTAAACGGTGCTTAGTTCTGGCACTTCTAGTCAAACTTTCTGGGCTAATTTATGTTACGTTGGTCACAGATAATTTGGGACATGATTCTAACTTTACCAGATCCTTTTATTAGCTTGATTATGATATTGTGATTAAATATTAAAATGCGCTCATATCCCAGTCAATCTATCCTAATAACTGAATAATTATTAATTTGCTTAATGTTCACGTATCTCTTCTTCTTGCATTAATTTGGAACATGGTTCTCTCTGCATTTGTAATAATTCAATATTTACGCCTTATTTCATACATCGCTTATATTGTAGAAGGCTTTTATTTCCTCGATGTTTTAAAGCCTTTTCTAATTTCTCTTCAAACTATCAAATCTTTCAATGAGTATTATTACAATTATTCATCAATTTCCACGTTTTTGTATTAAAGAAATAAGTCCATTTTTTCATTTATTTAATTCATATTTATTCGTAACATAAGTCCCGCACATACATACATATTTCCTTTACATATTTCAGCTAATTGTTCTATTCAATATACTAAGCAGAATAGTCTGAGAACTCCTAGTTTCATTGATTTGCAAACGTCCAAATCGTAGAACAAATAATTATTCATCCTCGATCAGTACTTTAATTTATCTGGCCATTTCAATACATTATAATGAATAAAAATAAATCATCTAATGGTGTTTCACCTTTGACTTTAAATGACATAATTTTTATAAGAAATCAAACCTCTTTCCATTGTTTGCCCCACATTTTACAAATTACAAAGATATAAATGCAGTACCTTATACTCACGTTTTCTATATGTACTGTCTCTAAATAATGCACGAATATAAAAATCAACCGGAAAAGACAGTGGTTCTTCAAATGAAACTTTCCTACGTGAAATAAACACCAATGCTTTTTTATTCCACCACACGCAAAACATATCAAACCTGCGATTACTTGCGCGTATTGAGGGGTTTTTACCTTCCATGGTCATCATCATAGCATGTTGGCGAACTAACTAAAGAGGAGCAAAATATAATGCATTTAGAACGAAGGAAAAAAATTATTATTCGGCCCACTCATAGATGCCTCGCATATACTGTACTTGACTGCAAGTTTCGGCCACAATATTGCAATGATTGTGAGAATGGGACAATTCTGATTTGTTTATAGAACTCCTTCTTACCATTCTACACCATCTGTATTTCCAATTTCTAGAATGTGTCCTAATAATTTTTTTTATTTCCGAAAAATTATAACAATTCTAAAACACTACAAAGCAAATGTCATCACGAACCTTATATACGTTTATATTAAATAGTGATCACAAATTTTACCACTTTATCACGTCGTACACTCGAATGCTTTCATGAGCAAGACAAAATATATCTATTCAGAAACAGGATTATTTATCTCTTATTTTCTTTCCTTATGTATACATGTAAAAGTATTTATATTTTATAGAATTATGGCAAACAGAAAAGTGAAACGGTAAAGAGTATGAAATCTTAAAGCGTTAAATCTTTTTAATTTATCACCTCAAATTGAGGTTCAACGTCGAGTATCTTTTTACTGTTTTCATTAATTTTTATGCAGCCTATTATTCTACAACGCTTCATTCCTTGCGGTAAGTAATCGTCTTAAAACCAATAACCGTTACCCGGAATTGAAGAAAAACAGTGATATTGTAGACCTCAAAAAACGTATTACAATATACACGCCTAAGTTGTGAATTAATTTACGCTGGTCGATTGATCAGATGGTTAACAGCTAAACTGAAAGAACAGAACAAATTAAAACCTCATTTGGAATTCGAATAATGAAGATCCATCCCCAATTTAACTACTCATCATTGAAATCTTTAACTTCGGTTTACCAGATATTGCTTCTTAGATGCTTACTAACTTGACCACTATAAAACTATAATGCACTGTGACGTAGAAAATTATATCCATAATAATAATAATAATAATAATAATAAAAACTAATAATAATAATAATAATAATAATAATAATAATAATAATAATAATAATAATAATATAATAATAATAATAATAATAATAATAATAATAATAATAATAAAAATAATAATAATAAAACTAATAATAATAATAATTAAAAAGATAATTTATATAAAACACTAATAATAATAATAATAATAATAATAATAATAATAATAATAATAGTAATAATAATAATAATAATAATAATTAATAATAATAATGTTGTGAACAATTTCAAGTCAGACTGGGTAAATCTATCATCTCGTTCCATTTGAATCCACGAGTTTGACCTAAATATGCAGTCACACATAGTGCCTAACGTGTAGTGGTGGAATGAGACAATCTTTGAACTGCTGAGGGAAACTATGGCCTCTGGCTTCCAGTTAGGACGTGCTCGTCAGTCAGAATATCGAAGGTAAGGAATTTAGAATATAAACTATTCCCTCTAGTAATTGATCAATCTAGTGTTCTTTGTGCAGTCCACACATAAAAATGAATAATAAAAATAACAAAGGCTCTATTTTGCATTGGCTGTCACGTAAGATAAACATGGTCACAAGCTCCATTGTTTCTCGTGGTGTGGATAAAGGCAACCAAGCAACTGTTGGCACCTAAATTTCCGATTCTACCTCTTTTCATTTTTCTCATCAATTTAAAAAAAACTTTTTGTAGACATAATGAAAACGATGGATATTTATTAAATCAATGAACCCAATTTCGCATTGCTTAACATCCAAAATTGTTCAATTAAATTACAATTTATTAAACCTAGTTTCGGTTTTCACGTAGGCGCAAGAATTGTGCCAATGTTAAACAAATTTGTAAAATAAGGCTTTATCACGTAAAAAATAAGAAATTCAAAATTTTTTGCATTCAACACTGGAATGCCCGTACGCAAATTTATGTCAGAGATGTGTTTACTATTCTAGTTTAAGCCTTATTTGTTTCGAACATCAGATACTACGAAGTTTTCTTAAGCCAGATAATGGAGACTTGGTATTGCTCCTCGTTCATAAGCCGAAGTTTCCGTAACTGTCAGGGACCCTATATACAGACGCTATTAAGTAATATTAAATTTTATGGGTGACATGACTGATCCAGTTTGGTGCTTACGTAACGCAGAATTGAATTTGAGTAGTAACCAAACATTATGTTATGAACAAATTGTTGGATTACATTTGAGTAGCACAAATAAAAGGCGTAGTGTAAAACACTACACTACATAATGTCCTCCAGATCTTAGGCAGTATTGAATAAAAAAAGTCATCTAGCAATTAGTTATAGACGGTGTAGTTGCATCCAGGACCGTATTCATTTTGAAAGATTTACGCTGGTTTTGACCATGCACTTATATGCTGTAGATTTAGGCTCAGGTTTGCAGTAATGCTGCATTATTAGAGGCCTCAAATAGATGTTAGCTTCCCATAGCAGCCGACATTCCATCAAGAATAAAAACATTTTTCAAAGTCAAAATTAGCTTGCCTTGATGATGAAAATGTGAACGCCATTTGGACGAAATTAGGATCAGCTATTTATAATTCAGGAACTACTTTAATGTGAAATTTAGGTTTCTATAGTTTATGTCATTAAGTCTCAAAATATTTCTAGGGCAATCCTCATAACTAGATACCGAATGCCTGATACATTGACTTATAAGTGATTCGCTTCGATTAACTTATGCCATTTTAACGCTTCGTTGTGATCCCATAATAGAAAAGAGCAAGCAAGATAGCGAATTAGACTTTGTATAGAAAACAATTTTACCGTTTCTTTATATATGAGTTATAGAAAAGTCCACATTCCCAAATGATATTTTAGTACGCTATAGCAAAGAAATACGAGAAAGTTATATGTTTTATGCACAAAGTTTCTGTATAGCGTATTCTGGATTAGGAAGCATTGAGAAACCTTATGCCGGGTTGGGAAAAATTCCTATAAATTAAATGTGTTCCATTTTACCATATATATAATCATAATATTTTCTTCAACTTTTCAAGAAGAACAAATAACAGCTGGTTAATCTGAATGTTTAGAAAACAGACCGGATTCAGCGACCCCGGTGTACTGATCATGAGGCTTTAGTGGGAATATTACATTCACAACAAACTTAATATGAAATAAGGTCTCATTTGTTGTTACTGAACACATGTTGCAGCACATTACCAACCCAAATAAGAGACAGTAAAAAATGCTTTAGAATTAGTTACTAGATGCGCAGTACCTAATGCACTGTTGCTTGTACATTAGCTCTCCGCAACAAATAACCTGCAAATACTAAAGAATATTAAATAAATTTGTATACACTGTATGATTTGGTAAAGATTCCTTGATGTTTGACTGTTTAGTGGTCAATGATAGATTTATAATAACATTTTTTAAACCTGTCAATGCTTTTGCCTAAACTCTGGTCAGCTTAATAATAATTTAGGTTAAGGCTTTATTTCCTCATTTATTTACATTTTACAAAATAGATATTTCTCTTTTGCTCATGCGCTATTCTGTTATTTAAATAAGCATTTCGTATCTTTCATTATCTTTCTCTCATACACACGCATGTTAAAGGCTAAATTTAAATAGTGGCTATGCAAGTATGCAGTTTATTTTTCAAGCCTGAGTCCCTTATATTAGCATAGCTTTATCTTAAAATTGGTAGTCTCATTTGACAAATTTCCTCCACATTACTCTTCTACTGACAGATGTCGATAATTTATCTTATGAGTGGTACAATCACGTGCTAACAACTGTTGCAAACGGTAGTAAATCATTTGCGTTAAAAAAAACGACGTATATAAACGTATTTTAAATCTATCGGTATAACTAAAAACGGTTCATTTCTAGTTTACTGGGATTATAATCAGATTCACGAGGGTAAACAAAAAACATAAATAGCTATAAAACAAATTGAATAATCTCGTTTGGATTCATCTACTTCAATTCCTTTTAAACATTTATCATCAAAGTATTGTCAACGATAATACTCAAAGTTTGTATAAGACTTAATAAAAAGTATTCAATAGCTGAGAATCGAACCGTGGCGAATTTGCAACTAAATCTGACAATTCTTCAATTGCACCACCGAAGCTACGCAGTACCAGTAATTTTTAGTTGTTATGGATTTCATTCTTTTGAATGGTATTACAATGAATGTGTTTACAGAATTTGCGGTAAATCTGGCAAGTAATTAAACGAACGATGGTTTCGCTCATAGTTTACTGATCGATAAAGTCGAACCCATTCTACCAGATGAATTGTCTCAGCTACCTGATGTAATGTTTGGTTTATACTGATGTACATGCAAACATTCGCTTTTTCTCATACACACACGCAGACACACACATAAACATATATATAAATATATATATATATATATATATATATATATATTTGTAAGAAGAAAGTCATACACTTATTGAATAAATGCAAAATATTTATTTCGGAATACTTTTATATTAGACCTTGCTATTATTTATGTTTAAGCTTAGCTCCGCGAAAAGTTCAGTTGCAATGTTTTTATTCATTGTTTTCCAACTGAATTAATGGAAGTTCCGTAAGAGGAATTGTGCCCTTCGCTAAATTGCGCATTATATCATCCAAACAGCCATAAGTAAGCACAACTCCAATTTTCCCAAATTGAAGTCGGAATCTTCATAAACCAACATGAATCAATGTGATTTGAAAGGGAGGAACCATTTCTGAATATTTTTTAAAAGCACAATCAATAAAATATAGTATTTTACTTGACACGAAAATCAACAAATTGCATGAGATGCAACATCACCAACAATAATGGTAACAATATATTATGATCACATAAGAGCAGGCAACAAACAGTAATGCCGCGAGGAAAATTTAGACCATTGGTGTGGCAAGAAGCAGAACGGTTACAAGCAAATAGGCCCACTCGTGCAATGCACAATCAAAATAAACGTCAAGGGCATCAAAACTTCTTGTATAGCAAAATTTCCACAAACTGCCAATAAATCTTTATTTTTGTTCTTTAACAGAATAGTCGCTGCTAACAACCAATATTTAGTAACACGATTAAAAACGACCTTTAATACCATCGAAAAAATTATTAATAATCCTTGATTTCACGTTTTATCTGCATACGGTCCTCTAGAATGCAGCACAGATATAAACTATGCTTTCTATTCATGACTACATTCGCATCTAAGAATGACGAGATTTTTTATCTAGTAATTGTAACTGGTGAAATGAATGCTTCAGTTGTGCGTTTAAGTAAGGAGTGTTATTTGTATGTCTGATTAAGCTCAATGCACAATAATAATGATGAACGACTCTTGCATAGCTGCTCAGAACATCGATAGCACTCGAAAAGCACAAACGCCAGGCGTAGTGTTATATGTATCGCCACATTGCATCTTTCAGCTTTCGGGCAATTGTGGACTCAAATTGATCATGAAGCATATAGTTAAATATGACGTAGAAACAATTAAACTTGTCACTCGCTTTGGAACATGAATATCTATTCTTAGCAGGCTTTCATCCGTGGTAGATCACAATCACTTTTGTCGTAAAGTTGATCATCAAAACAGAAAGAAGTAAATTAACTAACTCAAACAGGTTTTTAACATAAACAATAGGATTTCCAAAACCAAATATATGAATATGATGAATATTTGAACATGGCACAGACCAACGATAAATCGACAATGCAGAATTTAGATACCTCCTCAAGTCGAATCGATGGGTCCAGTAGGACCAATTGTTGGTTTTCTGATGTATGTGGAAATTCTAAAAACTATGCGCTAAATTTCTTCAAACTTGGCATATAATACTATTTGGTGAACTATTGGACGCCATTTAAATCGTTTTGAACAAGAATGACAGAAAAGATGAAAGAGATTTTTTCATCGAGTAAAAATCAAAGATTTTTAGAACTTATTCGCAGAACAAGTCTGAAATAAATAAGGCTGAAATTTGCCCAGGTTCGTGCCCTGTCCGCGGCAAATTCTGGCCAGTATGTGATGAGATCCCAATAAGGACGAAACTGGTCTACTTGATGAATTGCCTTTTCTACACTATACAATTCTTAGTTTATCCTGACAGATGTATGTATTTAATGGTCTGGTGCTTAAATCAAGTTTGCAACCTCGATTGTAGAAATTGTTATCACCGCTCGCGCAACTAATGTACGTTTAATTACACAAATCGTCATTTAAATACCACTCCCCCATGCTTTTGCTAAATTATACAATGCTTTGACAAATTTGTATATATTATAAAACTGATGCTTATATCACGCTCATAACCGTAATTTAAATAATTGGTATCATCACCCGCTCAAACAACGACTGTTTAAAGCAGTACTTAGTCTATTGATTGTCGTAAACTCAATATTTTTTTAAATATTTGCGGTGCCCGTGTAGTAAGTCAGTTCAATCAGTAAAAGCAATCTCCTTAGCCTGTATTAACATGCGTTTGTCGCTGAAATCATACGTTTAGTTGTTTGGTTTGAGAAAAATCTCAACGAAAATTGGTGAATGAAAATCAACTAATATTGGACAGAAAACAATAATAAAAGCATACAAAATCAACAGGTACCGAAATTTAGGCACTCCATTAAAGGAAACGAAGCAAAAGAGAAAAGTTCTAGGTTGTCCATAGATCAAAATGACTGACGAAATGCAAGAAATAAAAGGCGCCTTGTTCTCACGCTAGAATGAACTTGATCCAGATGTGAAGCTCAATATTTAGTGGAGAATTATGTTTTTAATTAAAATCTAGATTAGGAGAATTTTAGATTATAATAAAACCAATTAAGAGACTGCGAATTTTATTAGAACGATGTAAACTGAGGTTAGGTCTAAAATATGTGTATAACTCCCTCTAATTTTTTTTAATCTAGTGCATTTTTACTTGCTTCAGATATTCTGTCTTAAGTAAACAAGCTTTCAAGTTGGATTCTAGAATAATTACGTTTTAGTCTTAATTATAGTGGCAAAAATTCTAACCATTTCAATTAATCTGCCAGATGTCTTTACAAAATTATGTTCCCTCCGAAGAAGGCATCTAGTTAGCCATTTCTTAAGGCATAATTTTATCCTTAATCCTTTCGTTCCCGGTTATTTTCATTCTTGCCCTTTTTGCGTGATTTTGAGACCCAGCTTATTCAGTTTTTGGGAAAATTTAAAAATAATTTCTTAATAACATTATCTCCGTACCTTAAAATTTCATTGTTTCTATTACATTCCCTTAAGGTCCAAACATCTAAATAACCAAACACGGAATCGAGTGTAATATACATTTAATATATCGCTGTAAAGTATTTACAATGACTTTGTTTGCTTTATATTTGCGTGTCACGTGTGCTAGAAAAATAATTAGAAAATTATCGGCGCATTAACAAGTATATAGGTCACGAAAAACGTTTGATTATATGGGCATATGCAGATGTGTATGTTTATATATACATTATATATATATATATATATATATATATATAAGCGTGGGCATCTTTGTGATTGAAAATTACTTAGGAGATCTTTTTGCATGTATTTGACAAATTGCATGCACAGAAATAGCTATTAAAATGTTTGTTTAACATTAATATGCAATTATTTAATAGCACACTATATATAAGGTTTTCATTAAATTAAGTTGGTAACAGGCACACAGACTCATACGCATATGCACCTATAAATGTACTTACAATAAGCCGCAAGCAAGAAATTGAAGTAAAATCAAAAATCAGACCAGTTGCCACAGGCTTAATCAAATGAAAACCCAGAATATATATAAATAAAAGATTGTTAAGTGTTGCTGTGTATTGTCAAAATAAAATGGTCGTTATCCTCTGTTTTACTAAATGTCTTCTCTTCCTAATAAAAGCTTTATTGCATTTGATAACTTGAGCCATGTGTAGTTTACATTAAATTAATATTCAATGAAACTACCATTTTACTTTAATTCAATATCACACCACATAATTAATTCAAAATGAACGCTAAAAATAACCTTAATTAATATTCTATATTAATAAACTTATTATGTGAAATAGATTAACTAGGTTGATTAGGGAATCAATTGAAATAAAATAATTAATGAACGTCATGAATGTGACATCTGTAGAAAAATCATTATACCCTATTGTTCTGAATCACAGTAACAAGCACAGCAAACGGGCAGAATGATTAGACAAGTCAGAAGAAAGAGTTGCCTAAAATATTAGGCTTTATTCATCATATAATGCAGATATACATGCTAAAAGACAAAACAAAACATGTTAGTATACGAACGGTGTTAATATAAATGTGTGTACAAATAAACAAACATATCATTCTCCTCCACTGCGATTTGTAGCGTAGCGTCAGAGTCGGAACAAGACTGTTATAGTAACAATTCAAAGAGGATTGAGAAAACATAGTATTTAAACATTTCCACTTCGTAAGTTATAAGAATGAACACGTTGTTGTTGATTGATAAGGTTTTCGAGATTCTCTGATAGGTCACGAGCATTTGAGTTATCCGTAGATTCACCATTTGCCTTAACATTATCAATATCAGTATCGTCATTATAGGAGGTTTGTTCATCAGCAACAACCGGTTCATTTTCACAGAGTCCCATATTAGTTCCAGCTTCATTCATCAGTGCGTCGGAGCCTTTCGGGGCTAATTGACGGATAGATACTGTATCTTCTCTTCCATCAGAAAAACGAACATGCGCATAGTTAGGATTGCAATGAATTAGTTCAACTTCTTCCACAGAGGGGTCATATTTAGAAATTCTAGCATTCTTCTTGAGTAAAACTTTGCCAGGAACAGTAAGCCAGGTTGGGAGTGTGTTACCAAAGTCGACCTTCTATTGTGTCGAAAAGACGCTCGTGAGGGGTTTCGTTGGTGATGCTTCTGAATGAATGGTCCAGCAGCACGCATTCCCAGTTTTCAACTGAATGCCTTTGATCTGAGAGCGGAAGGATCGATTTCCATAAGGTACCATTCAATTCTTTCTACCTGTCCATATTCCTTTGGGATTATAAGGAGTCGTTCTACTCGAAGCTATACCTTTTTCCCGAAGAAAATTTTGTACCTCGGTCGACATGAAGGAAGAACCTCTGTCTGAGTGAATGTACGAAGGCATCCCAAACATTGCGAATATTTGACACAGGTGAAGTATGACGGTGTGACTGCTAAGGTCAGGACAAGCAAATGCAAAGGGAAATCGAGAATATTCATCGATGACCGTCAGTAGATAACGATTACGAGTTGATGAAGGAAGAGGTCCTTTAAAATCGATAGATAACCGCTCAAACGGTTGGGTAGCTTTGATTAATTGGCCTTGAATTGCCGAAGGAAATCTGGGTTTGATTTCAGAGCACACTTCACAACTCAAGGTCATTTTTCGAATTTCATCAATAGAATATGGTAAATTACGAGATTTCACAAAGTGGAGCATACGAGAAATTCCAGGATGACAAAGATGATCATGTATTTGTTTTAAATCCAGTCCATTTAGAAGCGCACCACAACAGGATCGACTTAGTGCATCTGCTGCTTTATTATCTTTTCCGGGTCTATAGACAACATCGAAGCTGTAAGGTGATAATTCCATTTTCCAGCGCAAAATTTTATCGTTCTTCACCCTTCCCCGATTTTGATTGCCAAAAATAAAGGAAACAGATCTTTGATCAGTGACAAGTTTGAAATGATTACCCAAAAGCAAATGCCTCCATTTTCGAATAGCTTCAACCACGGCATAGGCTTCTTTTTCAACAGCTGAGTGATGTTTTTCAGATGGCGTCAACGTCCGAGAGAAAAACGCCACAGGTCTTCCATCTTGGTTCAAAGTGGCAGCAATAGCTACGTCCGAAGCATCAGTTTCGACGACAAACGGAATATCACAACGAATAGAAGCTAAAGTTGCTACGGCTAATTCTTTTTTAAGATCATCGAAATTTTGTTTCACAGAGACGGGCAAAGGAAAAGTTCGATTATGAACGAGTGAGTGGATTTTATCGGAGAAGTTGGAGATCCACGGCGAATAATAAGCGAAAAATCCCACAATTCTTTGTTGCGATTGCACATTCGACGGTGGTGGGAGATCTTGTAAAGGCTTTAATCGGTCAGGATCAGGTTTAATTTTTCCATTCGATATTTGAAAACCAAGAAGAGTAATTTCTTTAGCTGCGAAAATGCTCTTTGATTCATTTAAAGTCAATCCATATTTTTTAGCGGCATTAAGAAATTTGTTGAGATTTGTTTCGTGTTCAAGCGTATCTCTCCCGCAAACTGTCACATTGTCCACATAGACAAATGTATCTGTGAGATGTTCCTGTGCGATTATATGATCCATAGTTCTTTGGAAACATGAGACACCATTCGTCACTCCGAAGGGAATGCGACGGAATTGAAACAAGCGTCCACACGCTTCGAAAGCAGTAAATACCTTTTCATGTTCTTGGATAGGTATCTGGTGGTAAGCGCTTTTGAGATCCAAAGTGCTGAATATATGATATTTTGAAATGGTTTCAGCCATTTGGTCTATTTTCGGCAAAGGATAGGCGTCTAATAGTGTGAATTTGTTGACTGTTTGGCTGTAGTCCACAACCATACGTTTCTTGTGATTCTCATTCGATACCACGAGAACTTGTGCTCTCCACGGGGATGTTGAAGGTTCGATAATGCCATCAGAAACTAATCTGTTTATTTCATCCCGGATAAATATTTCATCCATTCGATTGTACCTTCTTGATTTCGTAGCAATAGGCCTCCAGTTAGCAGTTAAATGGTGGAAAAGAGGCGGGGACGTAACAGATGCAGGTTTCAGTAAACAGACGGTGAATGACGATTTATGACCACCAAAAGAGATATTTACACTTTTATGCAATCCAAGGAAGTCATGACCGAGGAGTACGTCAGTACAAAGATCAGAAAGTATAGATAGCTTGATATTTTGATAAACACATGATTTGTATTGAATCGACACAAAACAATGACCTTTGGTATGACTCGAAAATGAGCTAGACGCCATGGTTATTGTTTCTTGAGAGGGGTGAATTTTCCAATTATTTTTCAAAACGAAGGCTTCTGAAACATAACTACAGGAACTGCCTGTATCAACGAGAGCATGACAATTTATGTTATTGACTTCTAGATTTATTACACATTTGGTGAGACAATCAGGAGCAGCAGCTAATACAGTTGCAGATATGGTAGGATGAAGCGTCGAAACCACTGGGCGGTGATTCTTAGAGCGACATACCTTTTGAAAATGTCCTTTGTTTCCACAACTTTTACAGAAGGCGTTTCTGGCCGGACATTTCCATCTTAAATGATAATCGTACCCACAAAAGTCACATTTTTGTTTAACAGCAGCAACAAGATTATCTGTAGATTTATCGGAGGTTGATGAAGGACAGAGTGGCTGAACCGTTGCAGTGTGTGCAGAATTCAAACAGTTTTGATATGATAATGATTGCTTTTCCGCCATTTCGAGACCACGTGCTTGATCAAAAGCCGCTTGAAAATTAAGTGAGTTGTGTTCTAAGAGACGTTGTCTGATTGAATTGGACTGGATTCCATTAATGAAGGCATCGCGCAGAGCATCGTCTCGATTTTCCTCGGCCGTAGTTGGTTTGAAATTGCATTCCCTAGCTAACGATTTCAGAATCTGAACAAATTGATCCAATGTTTGTCCATTTTCTTGTTTAGTAGTCGCGAGTATATGACGAACAAAGACTTCATTTTTCGGTCTGACATAGAGATTCATTAGAGTTTTGATAGCATGATCATATGTATCACAATCAACGATGTGTTCATATACGTTAGGAGAGACGTAGGAAATAAGAGTGTCTAATTTATCCGGATTCATGGATTCGACTGCTTTTAGGAGGCCACAGAATGTACGATACCAATGATTCCATTGTTTTGCTGCATCTGGTGCACTAGGTTCAACATCAAATCTTTCTGGTCTGATTAGGCGTTCCATGATTGGGTTATATGATGAATAAATTGTTCTGAATCACAGTAACAAGCACAGCAAACGGGCAGAATGATTAGACAAGTCAGAAGAAAGAGTTGCCTAAAATATTAGGCTTTATTCATCATATAATGCAGATATACATGCTAAAAGACAAAACAAAACATGTTAGTATACGAACGGTGTTAATATAAATGTGTGTACAAATAAACAAACATATCACCTATATTTAATGAAGCCTTCTCGAATGGAAGGTAACGTATATTGGAGGAATCAGATTTAATAATAAATCCAACTAATAGACCGCGAGTATGAAATCGAGATAGAAAACGGAAAAAGTTAGATGGAGTTAGAAAGAGGAAATTTGGCTATAATTGTGGTGAATGGTGTGTTTTCAGGGGAACTTACATAGTTACTTACATGTTGATTTACATATACGCATATATATATATATATATATGTATGTATGTATGTATATATATGTATGTATATTTATATGTATATATATATATGTACATTATATATAAATATATATATAAGACAGAATCTCAATGGTTGCCTTAAAGCAGATAAATGCGGAGAAATAGTTCTAATGAATCAGAGGGATTATAATGATAAGATGTATGTGCAATTAAATAATAAAGACAGTTATTATAAAATAAATAATGGCCCAACTGATAAGTTTCAAGGTGAGATCAAAACATTAATTAAGCAAATGATTGGGTCTTGAGAATTAGATTCAGTACTTGGAAAATCATTAATACAAAGAGACACACTCGCTCCCGGAGTGTATGGTTTAGTAAAGATTCATAATCAAGTTAATCCACTTTGTTTAATTGTGAATGTTCATTATTCTCCACCTTATAAAATGTTCAAATTTCTATGCCATAGAATAAGAAAATATATCTATTTTCTAGATTATGCATTAAAGAACACTTAGCCCTTTACTAACATTATTGGTAAATATAAATTATTAAAGAATAATAAACTGGCAAGCCTGGATGTGGTATCTATATATACTATCATTCCGGTGCAGGTTGCATTAGTGTGTCCAACGATGTTTAACGGAATACCATGAAATACTGCAAGGTATCTAAATGATGTTAAGGAGTATTTTGGAAATGTTTAAAGTTTGTATGTCCTCTACATACCTTATATTTATAAATGAATTCTACCTACCTTCTATGGGACAACCATTATCGGTCCCTATCGCTAATATTTCCATATATAATTTGGAAAAAATCTCTTGGTCAGATCTCCCCTCGAACCAAACTTATATTTAAGATTTTTAGCTGACATCTTCTTACATTGGAATAATGGGGATAAGAGTTGGAGAATTTTCTGTATTTAGCTAATCAACTAGGAGAGGTAAAACTTACTTTGTAAAAAGAATGACAAGAAGAATTATCACTTCTGATTGTAACATTAAAACAAATGGGTAAGACATTAGAAAAAGATATTTATAGGAATGATACTTATTCTTGTATCCACCTGAATAAATGTTCTAATCACCCGTTTGAGATGGAAATAGGCATTCTATAATCCATGATAATTAGAAGTCTTAAAATAGTGGATTTAAAATATTGGGACAACGAACGGATGAAATTGAAATAAATATTTAGGATATACAATTTAAACAATAATTGATTGCGCAGGTGGTGGTAACAATTCTTTAAATCAAGTTTGCCTGCTTGAAGTAAACACCAATCCCATTGTATTTAACCAGTCATCGAACAACATAACAAAACTACCGCCAGCTGCAACGCACTGACGCGTTTCGACCTTCCTTGATCATTATCAGAGTACGACGGCAAACTGACTATCGAGGATCAAACGGCATTGAATATACATGGAAATCAAATTTAGATATGCGGCTCTCACCTCTAGCAGTCTCGCATACATTGAACTTGACTGGAAATGTCGGCTGCACAATTTCTATGCAGTCACGAACATTAACTGTTTGCAGATTTCGCCAAATATACATTTATAGGCAATACAGTTAAACAATAATTGATTGCGCGGGTGGTGGTAACAATTCTTTAAATTGGCGGAACCGGCGCAGCATGCAGACGGATTGCCTTGAAATGCAGTCTGATCGGAGAAAAAACATGCTTCCATTTGTGAGGAAGCTCAAACAAGGCGGATTACAAACAATTGATAGATATTTTGCCGACAATCCAGACGCAACATCTGAAATTTTGCGGCAACTGTCTAAATATAAATCTGTGAACAATGCTAGTGACTCAGATAGGGGCGCTGATCAGACATCGTGTAATAATATTAGTCGAAATCAACATCGTCAAAATTATCTCCCTGTTTCTTGTCGTCGAATTTCTGAAAACCCTACAGGTAATCAGATAAGCCGTAGACGTAAAAATGATGCGTCAATGAATGATGCAGTAATGTCGGCTACAATAGCGGCAGTAAAAGCTGTGCTTCTATTAAATAAGTCAAGAGCCTCGCAAAACTGAATGATCGCATTTCGCATAACAAAAACATGTCAGATGAGGAACATAACAAGCATAATTGTAGCAACACCGGCCCCAACGAGGGTTATCCAATGACTACACGACAATCTGGCGAGAAAACAACAAACTGGGATGGAAATGGAAAAGCTGGATGCAGAGGTGTGACACATCTAGAGGAAGATTCAATTCAGCACACATCACGTAGTTCCCGAGGTAAAGGTGGCAATCGCGACAATGACTTTCGTCTGTCCAAGCTGAACAATGCAAGATTAACGAAGCTGTCTCCATTAAGACAGATCTGTTTTTGTACAATTGACGAGGTATGTTGGCCAGGCTGATAGTGAAGACTTCGATAAAATTTGCATTTCTATTTTCGATCTTTCAATGGTTCCTTCGTTTTTTTTAAACGCATTCGCATGAAAACTACTTAAGAAGAACCTCTTTTTGATAACAAGGAGGTTTTATAAATCAAAAAAAAATCAGTTTTATCGTACATGCAACATTCTATTAAATTTTGATTTACGAAAGAAAAACGAGGACTTGTGTTTATGTACATCAAATAGCTGGAAATCATTGTAAAAATAAAGTAAAACGAGGATAAAAATGATATTTCCATGCTACCATAAAAGACCCCCGCCTTAGTGTCTCTCTAACTGCACAGATGGAGGCTTAATGTACAGTATTCAGTTTGATGTCATTATGTTAACTTAAATTTAATCTTATTTTTGTGTAATTCATTAGTGTTTTGCCTTAAAAACGAAAGCTGTTTCTAAGAAACTAACACCTCGTGTGTATTTAGCATCGCATAACTAGTAACCAATTCGTTCCAATAGAACCAGACTGATACAAAAATGTCAGAATCAGAAAAACGAATAATCTCATTCACACATGCGTTTGGTCTTAAGGGATTCTCATGAGCAGGAGCCGGTACTAGGACTTATACCAATTAAATATTTGGTCAAGATATGTGGAACAGCTAGGCGATATAATATAGTATACGTCTGTATATAAAAATTCTGCGACAGGTAAACTTCTTAGCCAACTCATAATATATAATATATTTCGAGCCTGATAACAGGGACCAACTTAATGATTTTCTGAAAACCGAAACGGTAAACATAATACGCATATGTTCATTGAGGTTATACTTTTTGCTCATGCCGAATTCAGGTACTATTTGAAAAAAATTACTAAGTGCGCAATAATGAATACAAAATTGTACATATATTAGATCCCAATGACATAGTATAAATAACTATTGTGTATCTACTTGACCTATGTAATGATTATCCCGAAATTTGATTACTGTTGTCGATCGAAATCAAAGTGTATGGATCTGCCGCTGTAACACGCGTGTAAAATTCGCTTTAATTTTTGTGGAATTTTAGCATATCTTTAAAATTCTTGCTTTGATATTATTCACAGGCATTGTATCTCGATATGAAGCTGAATACATTACTGCCTGGATACCTATTTGTATTGTAGATTGTACAATTTAATTGTCCCAAATATTTCGATCAAATATACAGTATTTATAGGGTGTAGTCGCCTGTATATATATATATATATATATATATATATATATATATATATATATATATATATATATACAGAGACAAATAATTAGATATTTAAATATTAATTGTTTTGTTTTGACTGATAGAATTTATCTGTTGATGGACTCATAATGTTGCTTGTATCATATTCATTTTATATATCGTATATATTTTTTTTTCTTTTGAAATGCGAGCTTTAATAAATTCATTGTACCCTTCCTATGTGCAAGAAAGGAAAGAAATTTTATCAGATACAGGAAACTGCTTTATCATTGTCTCATCAACTATCTACTAATGAACATAACTTTATATACAAATTGTTAAGCAAAACACGATAAAAATATGTGAACATAGAGAGAGTGTGAAAAACGGAAACCAATCAATTGCGTGCGTCATATCCAGTTCAAGCTCAATGCCTGAACATACTTCTTCTGCTTGCATGAATCCGGCTGCAATTTGTGTATCCATAAGGCTTCGTATGTGGCTAGCTACCTTTTGTTATTGCATTTAGTAATTATTTTGAATGCGACGTCTGGAGAACATACGTGCGATGTTTCGGCGATGTGTAGCGCAAATGCACACGTGTATTCACCTTTTCACTTAAAACAGGCGTTTAAGTTGTAATGTTCTTTCATTCGAATAATATTTGATATCTATATTACCTGCTGTTTCTCTTTGATTGCTGGTAAAGGCAAGTGTGTTACTACTAAATAACACTTCAATATAAATTATCAACAATTCGTCGCTGCTTTTCAAGAATTGACAGGTTGGTTAGTCAATATTCAGAAGAAAACTAATATAATAAAGCAATTAACGATTTAATGTCTAATAGCTATTCCAGACAATTAATTGAATTAATTAGTAAAAGGGGAATTAAACAGAAACAGACATATTTCAGGTCAGAAAAGAAAAGTCTTCCTGAACATCCCGTTTAAGGGGGGTGCAGTTTCCCGAATGGCACAAAAGAAAGGTGAAGTGGCATTCACACGCACATTTAATGCAAATAAACTAAGAATGTTATTTACGGTAACACACTTGCCTTTACCAGCAACCAAAGAAAAACAGCCGTTAATGTCGATATCAAATATTATTTACCAATACACATGCACAAGTTGTCGATCTACTTTCGTGACCGATCGACCAGACGGTTAATTACTCGAATGAGAGAACATTGTAACTTAAACGCCTGTTTTAAATCAAATGGTGAATAAACGTCTGCAATTGCGCTACACATCGCCGAAACATCGCATGAATGTTCTTCAGACGCAGCATTCAAAATAATTACGATATTATATTTACATATATATGAATATAGGTATAATGATTTATTTTAGTCATATGAGCATATATTCTTATGCAATTATTTCTGGGAGTTGCTTAACTTCACATTGTGCTTACTATTAGTTTTGAAAACCATTAGTTTGTCCATAATCTCTCTTTATTTTTTACCTAAGCGTCTCTATGACATTCACGCCTATGGAACATGCAAAATTATCAGCCATGTGTAACAGACCATCGACTGAAAGGTAAACGAAATATGAAGCATCAGTCTCTATGAAGAATGTGCAAACGTATGTTCGATAATGGTACATTCATAAATAAAAATATTGGGCATATTTTGTTAAATTCATACTTAATTAAACAAAAACTGGTTGCGCGGGTGGTGATAGCAAATAATTTAATCAAGGCTGAGATTTTGATATAATCTCCTGACCTATTATGTACATACACTTGTCAGTATAAACTAAGAATTTTAGAGTGTAGTAAAGTAAGACCGGTTTTGTCCTTATAATTAAGTTCGAAATCGATCTACTGGATGAATTACCTTATCAACAATGTACAATACTTAAATTATACTGGCAAATGTAAGTACATAATATGTCAAGTGTTTATATCAAGAATGCAAACTTGATTAAAGTAAATTCTAACATGTTTGGTACCTTTTGATCAGAATAAATGAAATGTCAGTTGCTCGCAAGCCAATTGTTCCACTACATGAAATTCACCATCCTTTTCTTCCTCAACATCATCATCATAATCATCATCTTCATCATCATCATCATCACAATCATCAACAAAATATTTTTTAACGCATGATGCTTAATTGTCACATGATCACGACAAAAATGCGTTAAAAGTAGTAGTAGTAGTAGTAGTAGTAGTAGTAGTAGTAGTAGTATTTATAGTAATAATGATAAAAATTTAATATTATTAGTTTTATTATCATAATTTTGGTAGTATCAACAATATTAGTTAAACGTAAATTTAATAATAGTAAAAATAAATAAAATAACATAACAATAACGAAAAAAATAATTTAAAATACAAAAAAATAGGCTGGGATGGATCTAACCTAGATGAAGAGGCCTACCAGGGAAACACATAAGTGATGCAGCGTCGACCACTAAAGAACTCATCGTCATTACAGCATAAAAAAATCTGTAATACAGCTTCCTCGTTGATTCTGCTATATTGTTTAACAAATAAGAACAAACCATAAGATTAACTCAGACAACATAAAACATGAGGCAGGATGGCTCAGTGGTTAGAGCACCAGATTCCGAAGCAGACGTGCCCAGGTTCGAGTCCTATCCGTACACTTGAACCGTTGCGTAAACTGTATGATAAAACGAACATAGTTTTCGCGGGCGGTGATACCCATTAATTACTTACATATGTCAGTATAAACTAAGAATTGTATAGCACCAGATTCCGAAGCAGACGAGCCCAGGTTCGAGCCCTGTTCGCGACAAATTATGGCCAGTACATGATGAGTTCCCAATAAGGACGAAACCAGTCTACTGGATGAACTGCCTTTTCTACACTATACAATTCATAGTTTATACTGACATATGTAAGTAATTAATGGGTCAGGTGTTTATATCAAGACCGCAACCTTGATTATAATAAAACAAGAGAGTTAAGAAGAGATTCTCACTGATACTTATTCGATGCCATATGGCGCAGGGTTTACAATTATTTACATTCCTGGGCACGGTAGACGAATTGGTTTTATACTGCCCTATCCGATTTTGGTTGACTAAAATTTTTTCGCGCTAAAAACTGGCCACTGCTTATCACATCAAAAATAAACTTGGAAGGAGAGGTACCTTCCACACTTCTAGGTGGCATTGGCCATGTTAATATTTCACACAATTTATTGACTTATTCGTCAAAAGCAACTATTTTATCAGCTATTTAAATAAAGGTTTCGATAATTTTTAAACAACAGTCTAATCATATATTCAAAAAAGCCAATATAAAAAAAGCATTTTATAATGTAGAAGAGGCAGTTCGTGTAGTAGACAGGTTTCGTCCTTATTGGGAACTCATATATTGCCCATAAATTGCTGTGTAAAGAGCTTGAATCTGCGCATGTCTGGTTCGGAGTTTGTGACTCTAACCACGAGGTGCGGCAGGGAGATCCAGTGATTAGTGCAACAATTTTTCCTACAATTATACATTGCTGCAGGACTTTCGCGATCATTTCGGTAACCTATTTCGCACTTTCTTCTTTTTCACGCCCTCTAATTCAAAGAGAATTCGTTATTCAAACAAAATTATTTCTGATTACTTTTGATGTGCGAAATTTAACTCACTAATAGCGAATTCAAAAGCTGCGTTAGTCAAAACGCAGAACAGGTAATTCAATTGATTATGCGAGTGGTCACAAATCTGACTCGTTTTTACTGCTGTTTCTTGTTTTGACTAGTTGGTGAGTGTGTATGCGTTTGTGTTTGTGTGTATGCGTGTTTGCATGCAAAGGTCATTCTCGCAGTATTGCGAAGTGATGTCTGAGATCTTGTCATTATTGTTTTGATAGCTTGAGAATTAACCATTTGTGCGCATTGTTCACTGTTACATATACAAGTGCTATTTTTCCCAGTATAGTTGATCGTTTCACCTCGTTGCGCAAAGTTTTCACGTGGCAACAACGCCAGTGTTGATTGCAGCGTTAAACGCTCACATTGTTTGGAGACTTCTGACATCGTATGCGCCTCTGTTATTTCCACTTCAGTTTGTTGCAAATCCGATTGTACGTTTGTTGATTCTAGTCGAGGGCCTGTTTGTTCTTGGCTGGATACTAGTAGATTGTGGTTGAATTTTGTTATTCTTGGCCAGTCGATAAGAATATCATGTTGATGAAACTTTTGAATATTAAGGTCAGGTGCTTGTTGTTTTATGTAAAGGGCTTCGTAGATAAATAATAATTTTTCTGATTTTGCTTTATGAAGAATTGTGAAATTGGTCGAATTGACAGGGTGCCCCGTTGCCAATATATGATCGGAAATAGCTGATTTTCCTGACGGTGGCAAGCCTTTGTTAATCAATTTCTGTGGCAAATGTTGCTGGATTCTGCTTATCAATTGCCTCTTCGTACGTCCGATATATGTGCTACCGCACATACATGAGAATTTGTAGACTATGAATGATTTGGAGAGAATTGGCAATTGATCTTTGGCATCCAACCTCATGATTCTCTGTGTACTAAATATCCTATTAACTTTAACACTGGGAAAGTTGTCCTTAGTTATTCTATTCAGCCGCCGTTTAATTATATATATATATATATATATATATATATGATTGTAAAGCGATGATTAGTATTCACGAAATAAATGGCCTTTATCCACTTTGTTATTAATGTGTTCTTTCTTCCTAATTAGAAATATATATATATATCTCAACTTATACTGATATTTGTTCATATTTATGGGCACATGAGTGTTAATTTAATGTCATTGGTCAAAGTTTGACAGGCAAGTGATGAATTCGAACCACAATGTATAACCACAATGTATGTTGCTAACTCTGATGATTTGTCCAGAAAAGAAAACCCAATTCGTTAAAAATTCTACAAGTTCTACGAATGGATCCAATATGATATGAATTAATGAGAAAAACAATACAATAAATTAAAAATTACCGTTACGAGCTTCATATAAACTCACCATTCCCATTATACACATTTTTCAGTATAAGCTGAGCATCGTACAGTGTAGAAAAGGCAACTCATCCAGTATACCTTCATTTTCAATAAAATGGTGCAAAACGCACTCAATCCACGTTACTGTTCATATAGCGTTTTCTTTCATTTTGATATGAAGTTTACCTTACTCGTTTATCAAACATATTTGCGCGCATAATTCGAAAATCCATCGAATGGTTTCCTATTTATTTTCGTAGAAAACACTAATTTCAATGAGTTCGTTTACCTGGGATCCATAAAGAAACTACACTAAATTGTTCCTACCCAAAGTATCAAACAAATTAGCAATGCTACCATCGCCTTTGGGCGTAATGCAAATCACTACACAAGCTTCCAACAATTCCAATCTTCATGTTAGATAATTGGTTACTACTGGAACTGCATAGACAATCATTAGAATCAATGTATCCGCTTCACAAAGCCACCAATCCCATCGGCCGCGCCTCCATATTTGGCCAGCGGATATTGGCCCTGGGATATGATCAACATCCGCCACATTCATAGAATACAAAACAGCGTCGTTGGTAGACTAGAAAGAGGCAGAGAGGCGGTAGCATGATTTCGCTTATCCACCCTTCACATCCCAGTAGGTAAAGTAACCTATTTTAACATGCGCGTCAGCCCATTCATTATAGATTCGTTTTTGTTCTTATTACTCATGGTTTCATGTGAACCGTACAAGAATACTAGGTCTCCAATTTCGTTCTCCTTCTCTTAGAATCTGCCTACCAAAGTTGATGAGCACTATCGAATACAAATAACAACAGAAAAAATATTTACACTTAAACTATTTATACTTATAAAAAACAAAAAATAAATGGATATGTTTACTTATATAAATTAAGAAAAGACGTACAGCTAACTAAAATAAAATAAGTTAATATTATAAGTGATAGTTCTAAAAGTGATAAACTTTAAACGAATACCAACAAGAGAACATGGAATAATGTCATCAAGAGTAAAATTTATTCACGACGCGGACTAGATTAATTAGATACGGGAATTCACAAATTTAAAATCTTTTTAGCATAGCTGGAATATAGGGTCTGATATGATAATAAATAACGTTATTAATATAAAATCACAAATATGCAAACGTGGTAGAGTTTATATATATATATATATATATATATATATATATATATATATATATATATATATATATATATATATATATATATATATATATATATATATATATATCTAAGTGCAGGTAAGTATAAAGTCAGTTGTTTTAAAAATGAGCGTAAAATGTCGAAACGAACGTTTTTACAACAGCGTAAACACTTTTAACCTTATTAATAAACAAGTGTCAATTACTCGGCGATAGTGCTAAGCTCCTAGCGTACAAAAAAATAACCAAAAGTGCAGTAACACATTGTGTTTACGTTTTAAACGCAAGGGATTTTATTAAAAACGAATTATATTATGGACCCAACGCTCGTCTCATCTACACGACCAGTTCAATGCCGTTTTCAGAGAGTAAAGTTTCTAGATGAACAATCAAAATATCGCCGTTTCAATGGAAGACGCATTGTTCACATTCGGCTCACGCATAAACTACTCTAGGGCAATGCGTGTCGTGAAAAATCACGATCTTCTAAAACCGAGATCACTTTGGCGGTGAAAACGAGGATATTTTTAACATTTTAATAATGGTATTTATATTGTCAATCTGATTATAGGACAAACAATAAGAAGAGTTAGGAGAAAGCAACAGTGGGAATGAAACTGATTGGTATCACCAAAACTTGTCAGGGAAACTGTCGTAAAGTTACACATCAGCAAGTTGCACGAAAAACTAATAAAACAACATCTATTGTGTATTAACGTGCGGTTGTTCTTCTACTCAGAAAAAGAAAAAAACATTAAGAAACTGAGCGAAAAGGGCCACATCAATGCAACAATGGCCCTACAACTATCCGAATATCTTTATAATGTTATTAGCACTAGTAACATTATAATGCACCTATTGACATGCATTCATGCTTTATGCCTTACCGAAAACAAATATTAACGAAAGTGCATGGTAAAAGTCTGCAAGAAATAGATATGGTCTATTAGACATGACGAAAATTAGAAGAAATACAAACATATGCAAAGTCAATTAGTACTACATTACACAAATCATTCCATTTTATGCAAATGTAACTCAGCCAAAAAAGTACCATCCAACGAAGAAGACATTGGAAGGCCGTAAACCTGTTTAAACGTTGAATGTACCAAGATCCTAATTTGAGCTGGAAGAAAGTCTTTCATTTTATTAAAACCGTGCAGGTCGACAACGATGTACATAGAAAAAACATGTCTGCATGCACAAAAAATTCTTTATTATAAAATGTAAAGAAAGACTGAAAGGCAGGGCACTGCAATAAGGGGTACTGCAACTAACAAGCATGGACAAGTACATGGCAAACCAACAGTTCACAATAAGCAAATAGCTTTGATAATTAACTCGAAAAAGTCAAAAGATCACGAGCTATTAAATCACTGTAAATGAAGCAGCAGAAACACAGTTCTAATGAACAGTGACACCGACTCCGGGGATCACTGTAAACTGTCGACGTTGGAAACTGCAGCCAATCATAGCACCGCGATTAAGACACTTTGAGCGCTGTTTATCAACACCAAATTTTGTAACAGTTCGGCGTGACATCGATGTCAAATTGTACAGCCAGGCCGAATATTCCGCTTTTGAGGCTTTAATCATTGCTTTATGTTGATTTTTGGCTCCGAACCGACGATTTCTAGCCGAAACTGCTCCATACATGGCTGAATGCTGACTTGGTTGACTACTGCCATAATTCGATTTATTTATTTCGCCACCGCCGTTTGACATATTTCGAGCTCCAGTCATGTTTCCAGGCAAAGATGCCGCGGTAGCCGCAGCAACCAATGACAAACTGGTTAACTGCATAACAGGATCTGATCTACTGGTCGTTGTCTGATGACCGTAATTAGATCCAGCGCCTTCGCGTTTTCGGCCTTTACGAAGAACAATTCCGCTCATTGAACCACGTGAAATTTTAGCTACATTTTTAGAATCGTGTCGGTTACATGTTACCGCTTTATGAGATTCGCCAGCACATTCGTTATTAGATTCAGCAGTATTTGTTTTCGGGGTAGTAGGAATGGTTTTAGGTAGAGTGGAAGGAGTATTTTTATCATGATAGGATTTCAAGCTACATGCTTCGGCCTGACCCAAACGACGTCGCTTCGAAGCCGCATATTTCTGATACATTATGAGCTGCTGTTCAGCAACTAACATTTTAAGTGCAATCCAATTGCGCGCGATTGGATCATTATTATCTATCGACTGTATATTCTCAAAGGTAGGCAATTGATGCTCAGGTTCACGAAAAGTAGAACAGAACGGATCAGAAAGGACTATGTTATCAAAATATTCAGCAGATGCGGTTATATTGGCCGCGGCCTTTATAAATTTCTGCGCAACGGGCGCATGCCGCGACTTCCCGTTATACTTTCCACGCGGACGGCATCTATTTCGTCGCTTCACGCGAGCAACCTGAAATTGCGAGTCAGCAACTCTTTCGTCATGATCTGAACCCATATTGACCGAACAATGATTTTCATCATCATCAAGTCCAAAAAGATCGCGAATCACTTGTTCATCGTGTTCCTCATCAGCTGACTTCTCCTCCGAGCCCATTAGCCTCGGTGATGTTGGCAGGCATTTTACTCCAGAAGCGGCTACCTCGGCATATGACAAATAACGTTTAGGCAATCGACTAGTGGTGCAATCAATCGAAACAGAGTTGCTTTCGATCAAATGAAGATTTTTTGGCGTAGTTGTAGGCAGAGGTAATTCAGCATCGCATTCAGCCATTTCGTTGAAAATTTCGTCCAAAATTACAGGCGCACCATATGTGCATCCTAGTGGTGGCACATAGTCCAATTCGCAATTGATCTCAGCCGTGGTTTCCGGTGAGATATCAGATGGATTAGTTGCATCATCATGCTCGTAATGATTTGTCGGCTTTTCAACCTCAATAAGGCTAAGCTTTTGCTGATGTTTCTTCGCGTCATGACGCTTAACAGACGGCAATTTTATGCTTTTGCGGCATTTCGATTTTGTGGCATTAACACCACTATTGTTGGACTTCAAACGTTCAGACAGTTTCTGTTTATGACGTGAGGTGGAAACTTGTGGGACAGTGCCCGTTTGGTTCTCAGCAAATTGAGCAGTACTATAATTAAAAAACAAAACTAATTTATTTTAAATAAGGAATGCGGATTTTTCTTAAACAACCCGAATGATGGAGAAAAATTAACAACAAAATCGAGTCAAATGTTCTGAAATCTCTTGCATATATATATATATATATATATATATATATATATATATATATATATATATATATATATATACATGTATATATATATGTATATATATATAGCAAATATAAATGACAGCCAACGCTTTGGCCATACTCTCCTTCATGTGAATCTTGCTAAATACCGTTCTCAACCTAACGTTTAAACACTTGCTGTCCCTATTTTGTCATTATAAGACAGGCAACATTCCAACTGTGCAAGGTAAATTATAACGGAAGGATTTGATGATACAAGTGTTTGATGTAAAATAAATTCTCTTCTAATTCACTTCGTCATCAGCCTAACTAAGCAGTTGCTGATGATTTAGTTAGACTGGAAAAACATATTGTGGGGCGGTAATGATTCGTGGCCAGCCGAATACAGTTTCATGTTGGTGGCGTTCGTTTTATATAGCGGGCTTCATAAATGTATGAAAATAATTTCCGATTTCGTTTTACCGCAAACGGAAATATTTTTCACGTTAACAGTGTGCCAAGTTTTGCAAAAAGTACTACGGAATTAACGAATCTTCAGACGGGTTTGAGACTTTTAAATAAAATCACGTGGTTAAGGTTTGTGAATTCTGTTTACTAATATATTAACTGCCACACATATGCGTTTATTTGTTAAAAAAACGATTTCGAGAAAAACAGTCAATCGTTCCACAAAACCAAGCTTGACGACTCTCGGAATTTAAGGTCATTTGAACATTTACATCGGTAAATAGTCCCTTCGAAAATCGGTTCAACCAGCGAGCAGTTATAAAGGCTGATAGATATTCTTCAAACAGTATATAGCTGAAGAGATTTTTTGTATATTGTGTAGCACAGACATCTTCTTGACCCTGATTGAAAGATCGCTCATTCACTTCCACTAACAGGACTTTGAAGCACTGCTGTATTAGTGACTAAATTATCTCGTTTTCTGCGTGCTGTACTTTATAGATCACCCTTCTCGAGTTAGTTGGATTTCCCAGAAGAGACGTGATTCGAAAGTAAATTTTATATCCAGATTGTTTTTGGGCTACCAAGATCTACTTAATTTAGAAATGGCATCAACCCTATATCTCCTAAAAATTTATTTTGTCCAATTATACATTTTAAGCTCGTTTGTTGACAGTGCCTTTACACATCGGCCAGGAGAGGTGTCAATTATATTGCCATAGACACACAATTGTATTATCCAAAATATTTAGCTTCAAAAGGTAATAGCTCATTTGCAGTAAACAATAAAATTTTCGAAAGGAAATCTGGAATTTTTTGGCTGATCATGTCACACAAGATAGTTGTATTTTTACAGTGTAAGGTCATGAAATGATAATGACACATTAAATGAAACCTTTCATTTATTTAAAATTTAGTTCCTTTTTGGTTTGCATGTATAACAATTTAGAGACGAAGAATGCTAGTTGTTGCTCTTGTACGTTGAACATTGATAGTGTATGTCACATCGGAGGGGCTCCTGAAGGCTGTGCTCTGCTATAAAGTCTCATTCGGTGTCGCATAATGAATCACTTCTAAGAGTTCACTCTGATTTCAGATTCAGCAATTGGAAATAGAACTTATTCTCCTTTGTTTAAAAAAGTAATGACACTTTCTATAATATTTGCAGACGTTCTGCTTACTGTCGTACCCTATTAAGGAACGATCATTTTCCATCATAGTCATAGACGCAATAAGAAATATGGATTTTAGTGTTGCAACGCCTGATTCTTTGTCAAGCGTACAAGTCGAGTTCTTTTAGCTTATTTAGTTCTCAGTTCATTTGTGTCTTTCAATCGCCTTGACTGTCGTCGAGTTGGTCCAGAATTTTTCCGGTGCCCTAAATCTCTAGTGAAATTTCTTTGTCGTTGAATGAATCAGGGACTAACACCTAATTTTAAGACAATATAGAAGTTTTCAGTATTATTCCAATTGTCGGAAATGTCTCTTTCGCCATAATTGCTTTTAAATATGCGTAATTTTGCTTCTAATGAAAACACTACATTCTAGTTATTTTACAAGACCTCAATCGAGTAAATGCAAATAGAATATTGTGATTAATCGGAAATTTAAATTGGTCGATTTTTTTATAAATTAGTTGTCATCATTTATTTCTTGTTCACACATTATTTCGTCGGAAAAGCATTGAATTCGCCTTCGATACGACTTTGATGAACGTGTGATCGAATTATTCTCTTTATCTTTTAGTTTCTGATGAAGAAATCACTGATATAAAACAGCATGAGGGTTATGAGTTGATTCCTCGGTTTAGTCTATTCCTTCGACACTGATCAAGAAGTTCTTCCGCATTAAAAATTGAGAAACCTAATTCGCTGAAAATCCTTAGTACGAATACGACTGACAAAAATAGAAATTTTCAATTCTATAAAAAGCGAGTCTGATCTTTAGTAATAATGACAATGTCCATCGCGATATATTATAGGGAGAATTTTATTTTTAAGGAATATCATAGTTGAATAATTTAAATTACGATTATAGCTGAAAAAGAAGCCAACACTTTATGGGAAAATTCAACAAATCGAATGCATTTCTTCACCTATAATTCCATGTGTAAATATTAGTCTGCATTTAAAATTTATTTGTCATTATTTACAACTGCCACACGAATGGTACAGCCAGAAAAAATATATCAATACAACCATCTAGAGACACTGCGTTATTCTTCAATGGGACGAACCAGTATAACTCAGGAAAAGCATACAAGAACAAAGCGTTCATACACATAATAGCCACAAACCTGAGCCTGGATAAAAACACAATCCATGCATCGAACATTGACCAGATCGCCGGTATTACTTAGTTCGCGAGATTGCTAGACGGTACGTGAAACTGACATTTTTTCTACGTTGTGCCAGCAGTTGATAATTTAAAACAATAATTGATTGCGCGGGTGGTGGTAACAATTCTTTAAATCAAATTTGCGAGCTTGAAGTAAATCAATTCAATTTGACAGAGCTTTAACCAGTCGTCGAACAACATATCAAATCACCGCCAGCCAGTAACGCAGAACATCTTCGACGCTAAGCTTCGACCTTCCACGATCATCATCAGAGTACGACGGCAACTGACTATCGAGGATCAAACCGCATTGAATATATATGGAAAATCAAATTTAGATATCGTCTCTCACCCTCTATACACTCTTGCATACATTGAACTTCCTTGACTGGAAATAGTCATACACAATTTCTATGCAGTCACGAACACTAACTGTTTGCAAGGGGTAGCTTCCGCCACATATACATATATAGGCAATACAATTTAAACAATAATTGATTGCGCGGATGGTGGTAACAATTCTTTAAATCAATTTTGGGAGCTTGAAGTAAACACCAATCCCATTGTTTTTAACCAGTCGTCGAACAACATAGCAAACAGTTATAGACCGAGATAGAGGTTAATTAAACCGTTGAAAGAATATATAGTATTATTCTAACGTTTCGACAAGACAGAATACGGAGTCTACACGAACGAAATCGGCTCTCAACCAAATACACATTAATACTCATATCCTATATAAATTAGTTTCTCCATTAAAATATCTGTGTCGAAATCATGTATATACCTATATAATACATTATTTTTATTTTATTTTTATTTAAATTTTATTTATTTACTTATTTATAATTATATATATATATACTCACTTCTTATAAAAACATCCATTTATATATAATTCCACACGCTATATATTATGTATATATAGATAAGCATGTACGCATCCATGTGGGTTCTTCCCACATCTTTAATATATATCTATATATCCATCATATATATAGAGTATATATATATATATATATATGTATACCAAATCTCAAGAAACTCTCATGAATGTGGAGCCGGCTTAACTCCAAAAGGAGTCAGCCGCAGTAATAATACACCATATACAGCGAAGAATATCATAATTAGCCACACTGTGAGTCCCTCAACGGTTAAATTGAGTATCAGTCAAAAATGCTTGATAATATTTATATCAATTTTATGTCTATATATATATATATATTCATTGTACCCTTTTGATGTGCAAAAACAAAAAGAAATTTTATCAGATATAAGAAAATTTTCTTTCTCATGGTCTTCTCAAATTTCTCCTCATGAACATATCTTTATATATAAATTGGAAAGCAAAACAAGATAGAAATATGTGAACAAAGCGAGTGTGAAAAATAGAAATGCAGAAACAAAAGGGAGCTAGCCACATACGAAGCCTTATGGATAAACAAATTGCAGCCGGATTTATGTAAGCAGAAGAAGCACGTACAGGCATTGAGCTTGATCTGGATGTGACGCACGCAATTTGATTGATTCTCCTACATATATCTTGTGAATATCTAAATAAGCATTTAAGCAACCATGTGAGTTCACTCCACATCTTAAATGAATATTTAGAAACACTCAAATATATGACTCTGCGTAATATGTATATAAATATATATATATATATACATAAATATATATTTAGATATACATGTATATATATAATAAGCAATATTTTATATTTAAATTTTATTTTTACTTACTTATAATTATATTCACCCACATCTTATAAAAACATCCATTTATATATACGTCCACACGCTATATCTATGCATATATAGATAAGCACATAAACAACCATGTGGGTTCCTCCCACATCTTTTATAAATATCTATATATCCATCATATATATGTGTCAATAAAGCAGAATTAACCACACCAATGCACTGAATCTATTGCGCCAATAGACTTTCAAATATGTTCGCCCTTTAAGTACATCCCGTTTAATGATATTACGACGCGGCCTAATCAAGTAACCGACATCGCGAATAATAGTATCCGACTTAGTGATGGCTGGCCTACCTCTGCTGCGCAGGAAAATCAGAACGCGGCTGTATACAAATGGTCGTTCGTAAATTTTGCTCTTGATTGATGCATTTTGATGCTCAGCTGATAACAAATTAGATAAAACCAAGAGAATACGTCATGTAACATAGTTGTCTAAGAGTTGGCATCCAGCATGTACACTAACGGAAGTACGAGTCGTGAGAGCAGAAGTTATATGCATTTAGCCAGTCTAACCAGCCGACAACATCAGATCTTAGCATTAACAGGTTAAATACACACTATCAAAAGATGTTTGTTACATTCGATAGCAAGGGATTATTACATGTTGCAATGTTGCGATTGAGCGAGAGATAAGCACAAAAAACACTTTAACAGCAGAGAAAGCATACCTGCAAAATTTGTCAGTATTTGAACAGGGACTTGAAGATTTTTCCGCTGTCACTTTTGTATCGTGAATACTTGTCTTATATTGAACACCACTATATTCATCCTCAGACTCGTCAGAGCTCAAATTGCGGCTGTTGTAGCCTTCCGCTTGCATCAATGACCAGTCAGAGCCTAGAAATTTGTAATAGACACAAATGCTAGATAATATGAAATTATCATTAATTTCACGTTTGGTGATAATAATTTTTTAACTAAAGTTTTTTCAAACTTGACATAAATTTCAATCTCATTGTATTTAAACAGGCGACCAACATAGCAGCATTATCGTGAGCCACACGTACTGACGTGTTTCGAATTTCCATGATCGTCAGAAAACGAAGGCAAACTGATTAGCGAGAATCCATCCGCAATGCTTATATAAGGAAGGCAAAAGTGGGATTGCGACTCTCATCACTAGTAGTCTCGCGGGACATTCAGGACCTGTAGAATAGATTTAAGAAAACACGAACAAAAGCTGGAAGCCTCTAATGAATGTGATTTTTATTTATCGGCTACTACTTAGCAACAGCTGATAATAAGCCCTAAAACCTCTAGGTTTATTAACAGCAAACAAGCAAAAAGTTTATGTATACTTCTCTCAAACCCATGTATACGAAAGAAATCCTAGAGATAAACTAGAAACTATAGTTACTGAACTAAATTTGATGTTAGCTTGGGGCAAAGGAGCCACTCTACTTGAAACTGACAGTGACCTTTGTACCACAGACGTCTTTTTAGATTCACTATTAGCATCTGAACTTCAGTTCTTGGTCTTGGTAAACAATTTACCGTTGTTTCCACTTCAGATGTAACTGATATTACGGCTCTTTTTATAGCTCTCTGATCAACTTTCGAAACCGTGATACTTTTAGCAAATGGAATGTACTTCGCAATAACTTATCTCCAAAGTTTAAAAAGCATAAGTGTGTTGGCTTGTGCTAAACCAACGGACTGATACATTTTTTTTTAAAATCATGGACACTAATTTTCTAACAGTAGCTTGAGCACCGCCAGCTATGGGCATTAAAATTCTCCAGAACTGATCTGTTTTATTCAGCAGGATAAAATGCTCATCAATTTTCTTTTTATTCCTGTTTGGAAATCGGAATGTACAGCCCAGTCAATAACTGCTTTTAAATACATTAAAAGAAGAACGTTTCCACAATACCTGCATACATTGATTATAAAAAGAACAAGAAATATTGGGCCGATTTCCAGATGTTTTTCAAATCAAGAAACGAAAATATGTGACGCATAGCGGAAGGTGTTCTTAACCCGAACCCAATAAACCATATATGTTTGAACATGAAGTGAACATATAAGACTGAAAATCTTGAATGATTTAAATAATATTATGTTAAAATACGATATTAATGTACAAATATTGCTATTAAATATACACTATGTAACAATTAAGACGACGAAAGTAAAAACGAAAAGTCATTACACTCAGCAACGTTCAAACACAATTTATTTCAAAATATACAGCCATAAAAATAAAGCCTCGTTGAAGTAAAATACCGAGTCCTCGAAAAATAATAAATCGATCTGCGTGCTAATAGCAACAGGTCGTAATTAGCGAAAAATGAGCATATTAAATAGTACTTTTAGAATTCACCCCACAAAGTACCACGTGATAGATTCTGCGTATTTTTTAGTGTGCTTGTGTGCCTTTCTGACTGTATGCCTGTTAGAATATTTGAAAAAATTTGCGAAAATATAAAAGCATTTGCTTAAATAAATTTTACAAGAAAATTGAAAAATAAATATTGGACACTAATTCGAACACCACACCGTTAAATAAAAGATATCACTGGCGATATAAATAAGGAATTATTAGATATGATTCAATTTGCTACAGAGTTCACAAAAAAATAATTAAGCTGGCTGGCATTTTGCATATATAACATTGTTGGTCTTTCCTCTAGCTATTGTATGCTTATTCTTTTAGAGTTTGCCACTAACAAAAACAACACACCAGCAATTGATCATAAACATTAGGAATTTCAAGCTCGGAAAAAAAGCAACCACTAGCCAATCATATCAGCAATTTTGCCATAATACTTGACGATAATCCAAAGATACTGTTAAACAGGACATCATCAGTATAACAAACGAGAAGGTAACAATTACGCATTTTTTTACATAGGAGTTTCTGATCAGTTTACCGATGATTGTTAGCATTAGTCGAGGTTACATGCATTAACCCCTGGGAGATTAAAAAGTAGAGCGAAGTACATCAGTGTGTACTCATGTGTGTGTGTGTGATAAATTATTTAAACCGCAAAATACATGCAGTCTTTGCCAGAAAATATATTTGATGATTCGTTATCATCATCATCATCATCATCATCATCATCATCATCACGCACATAAATATAATACTCAGTAACTAATTTTTAGTGATATATATTGTAAAATAACAAAAAACAAGTATTTTTTAAAAAGTAATGATAAGAACAAAAATAATAATTTATGCACACAAATAATAAAATGCGTGGTTAATGAGGGGATCTTGTTTATATGAGTATATTTACCTAGATAGCGTACTTAACTGAGGGAAACTAAACTTCTGCACAACAAAATTGTGATTAAGTCAGTTTGAAAGCAAGGCAAAATTGGCAATAAATTTTCCGTTCGGAAAAAATTAAACCTTGCAAGTAAGTCTGCCAAAACTAAGAAAAGAAAGTTAAGGAGACTATTCTACTAAAAATCTGTAACAAAATCGCCACTGAGCTCGATTAGATGCCACATCAACCAAGAATTATAATGCGCAAGTAGACCTCATTCTAGCAGACGACCGGGTTCCATTATATCAAATTTGAACGTAATAGACTTTGGCCGTTTTTTCGTGTCAAAATCTGTCCCGTTTATTCCTTAAGACAATCTGGCGCTGCGTGCGAGAATAATTCTCCCCGGGAAATCGAATTCTGACAGCATACGCAAAAGTGACCGAGGCCACTTGGGTGATGGAGCCATATTGTTATAAAGTGGAGCACTTATTGTTCGATTAAAAAATACGCTGTCTATACGTTGTTGGTAAACTCCATGCGCTTTGCTTCTCAAATAACAGTGATCGGATGCATGTAGATGACTAAAATCTTCAATTCTAAGTGCCGATTACTATAGGCATACTTTTAGGGATCACAACTGATGGAGTTTCTCAGGAAAATTGTATGTTGAAGTGTTCAGCCCACCTACCAAAACAGCCTATTTTTTCGGCTATTATATAGGTTTTGCTGTCATTTATAGTTTTTCTAATGTTTAATTTTCTCGGGCCTGTTGCGCTATTACTTTATATTAACGCTTCCTTCATCTCTTCGACTTTTGGACTGCACTTAATTTTGCATCTTACAACCGAGCTAACTGGAATTTGGTGACTGGTTTCGAGAAACTTCTTAGATGTTGCACATACACAATGATTATTTCTACCGTAACCTACAGTGTCACATAAAGTAGCACCTGAACTGTGAATAGTGTAACTCATAGTCGCTCAAATTTAATCCGAATTTTCACCATCAAGACCTTTTATTTTTGCAAGAAAGTCGATCGTTCGAGTTTCTTTACAAATATTTGAGATATATTCCAATTTATGTTTTTCGGACAACTTCAATTCAATTCTAGAACTTATAAGTGCATGGTCCGATTCTACAGTAATGTTCAAAAATGCACAACATTCATGGATGCAGTCACACAATCTATAACCAACTGCTATATGATTTAGTTGAGTTCACCGTTGTCCAGGGTCTGGAAGACGCTATGTGGCGCAACGCCTAACACTACGTCTGATGTTTGTGATACTTAAATAAAATCTATGCTCCAGGCAGCTATTCAGCTCATGAGGTAGGAACAATACCGACACACTGTTTACCTGATTGAAAATATTCCGAGAAGCAGAGTTTCGAAATAAATAACGCATAGATAAGGATTTTTCACCTAAGTTTTGTAATGCTCGTAGAATCCTGTATTCTGGTTTAAAATACGTAACATATATCAATTACTAAATTATCCAACATACGTTCAAGATTTATTAGTTGTCCACTTTGTTTCAATGTACACACATTGAATGCGTTGGCGTTAAAACCTAACCTATGTTTAATGAATGGTAGTTTACTTTAACTATTTTTAATATTTTGCAATCCAATACCGGGCTCAATGATATGATCAACACCCACCATATGCATAGTGTCTAAAAGAGCGCCATTATTAAAATGAGACGAGAAAAGAAGAGAAGAAAAGGAGAATCACAAATGAATGTGTCTGCAGTAGCTTGAATTCGCTTACGCAATCTGCACAACTCAGCAGATAAGGCCATCCTATTTATCCAGCGCGACGGCCATTGCAGTATAGATTCATTATAGAGCGTATTGTTTTTGATTATGTAGGCTATAAAAGAGCACATTACAGAAAATTTATAGCATTCATATTTCATTTTATCCGTAGCCGATATACGGTTAATGAAAATGGTCAATAAAAAATACCAATTTTACAATACACATATCTTAAATTATCTTACAGAAATCGTTTTCCCAAATTATTTACTAATGGAGCCTGAGAATGACTTATTTATTGATTCCCCCACCAGAAAATGTTAGAGCTATATCATTTACGTTATTTGGTGCATGGAAATGAGAATTGCATATTAATCAACGCCAGATTCACTTAGTCGAATGAACATAACAGTTATGGATATATACACACAGGCATACGTGACACGCAACTATCTAGTGAGAAGTCAGTCTGAAATGTATATGATATGGCTTGAGGAAATTTCACGCTTGCTTTATTAGCTTACAAAACTTGTGATGAATGAACTGAAGAAGATGGCCATCAATGGCCATCGAAATATTTTCAATAAAGATGACTACTGGAATTCAAAACGCGAAATAATTAACATTGAAAGTTGCTGTTGTTAGTTGAGAAATGCGATCATCATATTTAACGTGGGTGATCGTTTTGCACTCTGGAATCCGCACTAATCCGATTTGTTCTGATTTCCAAGTACGCGTTGAGTTTAGCTTCGTGGTGACTGGGTACGGATTCGTCCCTCACTCCAAAAGCTTCCACGCCATTTGTACTAACTATTGGAGATGAAGTTCGATTAAATCTTCGTTGAATGTCGTTTCGGTACCTCATTTTCAGTATCATCTTCAGATTTCGAATAACACAGAATTCTGAAGATGGTACTGCAAATAAAGCGCTGAAACTTCATACAAACAAGATTAGATCGATCATCATTTCCAGTATTTAGCACTAATGGCGTGGAAGCCCTCGAAGGAGACGAACAAGCATCCAGCCACCACGAATCCTCGCTCAACACTTATTCGGAAATGAGGATCAATAAGATTATTTCTGATCCTAGAGCGCAGAACAACCACACGTTAGAAATGATGATCGCATTGCTCAACCATGAACAGAAACTTTCAAGGTTTTCTGGTCTGCGTCGTGACTAACACGGGCTGAATTCCAGTAGATCTGTTTCTTCAAAATATTTTGATGGCCATTAGCGACCATCTTCTACAGTTCACCCAACATCACCTATTTTAAACAACAAACTAATGAAGCAAGCGCGGAATTTCCACAAGCCATATCATTTATACTTCACACGAACTTTTCCATCGATTGTTGCTTGTCACGTGTGCGTGTGTATATATATCCATAAATGTTATGTTCACCCAACTAATTTAAAGTTGATGAATTTGAATTTCGGGTGGGGGGAATCAAGACATCAGAAACACTCATCATAACCAAATGCCAGTTTAAATGATAAAATTAGGGTCTCAGCAACTTTTTCAGTAAGATTTTAATTCGTCAGCCTGGAATTATCAATAATGATGAGCCAAAACATGACTTCATGATTTGTAATGCCAACACCTGATTCGAAAGGCAGTAAAGAGACATTAGCATCAATAGGTACTTCTTCCAGGGAAAGTCAAGCACAAATAGGTCCAAAGCTTACACAAAGATCGAGCGGATACTACAGTTTGTACTCAGACGATCTTTTTAAACCTGTCCATTACCAACGTATAATAATAATAAATTGAAAGACTATCATTAGTAGCACAAGTAACAGAAAAAAATGAACAATACATAGAACGTATTCAAAACGCAAAGCATAAAATATCACATGATTTTATGTGTAGAATTAAACTAATGATGCGGTTTTATGCTATAATCAAGAAAGCATAGAAAGCGAAACGAGAGATAGATTATCTAAGCAAACGAACTTTATCTCCACAAAATCTCTGCTATGAAAATTACCAGCTTAATTATCCATATTTCTAAGGGAAACTAAATAATTGCACAAAGATTTTCATGCACAAACACATATCTAAACTTCTAACTCATTCATGCATGAGAAGCAATGCTTTTTTCGTCATAAATATAGTCGAATCTAAAATAGACTGGTGTATGTGCAATTGCTAGGCATCTCAGACACAGATAAAAATGAAATAACTAAATGCAAGCCCGGTCATGTGAACAAAACCATTTCATGAGAGCACCAAAAGTGTAGCGCGCAATAAGCCAAACAGTCTATATAAACTACACTACGCAGAAACAAAATTATACAAATCGACCAAACCTTAGCACTTCGACGGATTACATGTAACAATGCACAATCAGCCCAGATACAGACAATCAATGGTTTTAATCAGTTAATTGGGTAAAACTTGCTAGGTAAACCAAAATTATTAAATTTAAAGATATGTATAAATGATATCATTTTGTGCAATCTCGTGTTAAAAGATAGAAATAAATATTGTCAAATAAAAAATTATGTATACTTTTCTCACCAAATATATACGCCTAAACATATTCGTATCTTTTCGAGGAGCAAAATAGACAGTTGAAACTGGAAATAGTGCGAACTGTAGAGAACGTCTTATTCATGACGTGCATTAAATCCAGTTCAGGCCTAGTGCTTATACATACGTTTTCCACTTGAATAATTCTTGCTTCACTTACACAAATGCAATCAGAATCTTAAAAGCAATATCAGGTGAGCAAACGTGTGAAATTAAAATATTTTACACAATCGCAAAGATTAGTCAGAGATTTTAATTTGACACAACTGTAAAATATGCAATGCTCTTCCAATATAAGTACTAGCCGCTTAGTCGATTGAACTACGTCAGTTGAATGTCAACTTACGCTTGTATATTGATTTCAAATGTCTTTTGGTCCATTATTCTACAGCAAAATGTTTTTTTGTCTTTTAGTTAGCCCTAGCGACTGACTGAGTCATATGCTAAAAGCTGTTCGAATTAAACAGACAAATTTAGCACTAAATAAGAAAATCTACCTAACCTAATACCTGTAGGCAGACTAATAATCTATCTATCAAATTTTAAACATATTCAATAATAGTATATTGTTTGATCAATATCAGTCACCAAATGTTTGTGATAATCAAGGCATCGTATAATGAAACACACAATAGTTTTATATTCTTTGTTACCGTGAACCAATATGTATACATTTATGCATAAGGAAAAGCTACCTAGTAAGAAATTGGTCCGTGTAGCACCTGGATCAAATTCAGAGGTCAACATGAAGAACAGGTGCAGCCCCAAAGCTTGCGTAAGACTAGCATCCATGCATTTACATACTAGGCATGACAAACCAGGTAATAAATTAGTTCGCGTAGTACTCGAAAGATATACAACAGTCAGTACGGCCAAGAAGTGCAACTCCATTTCTTGCAAAAAACTAACATGAATGCATTTGTGTGCTAGGCCTTGCACACCTAGCTTATCTTACTTACTTACTTTACTGCGGCTGACTCCTTTTGGAGGAAAAGCCGGCTCCACTGATATCCCTGATTATACCTGTCCATGCCGAGCGGTTGGCAGCCATTTAAAGATTTGGTCGTGATTGCTTGGCTGCCGATATCAAGCAGCGTTCGAATATTTCAACACCCGAAATAAATAGTTGTTTTCGCGCTGATAAAACCAGATAGCTTTTCACTTGACACCCTAGCCTCTGGGGGAATACAGAGCGCGTCGCTTGCCGGGGACGCCGTAGCATGAACGGTATTCATAGATTGTGACATTTTCATGTTGTCTTGGAGTTTCTTGGGAATTTGGTACAAGTGGTGTCCCCTCACCACTCGGCTTTTTGATCGAGGACGCACCTCTAGCCTTTGCACATCCAAGCGCAGTCTGCAAGGCAGCAGTAAGTTGCATGGTTGCCGGTGGCTGTTCAGAACTCATTCGCCATTCAGAAGTACGGGTTACTGTCCAGGAGTCCATGTAATCCTGTGGCTGTTGAACCCTTTTGTGGCGGGGAACACGCGCCGAGTCATGGTGCCGTCGTCGGGCTCATGTGGTATTTTATAGGAGATCCGATTGCCGGTCGGAAATCCACCACGCCCTGGTGACACCACCGCCATAGCCCCGTCAGCCCATGTACGATCGGCCATCGAGACATGGTTGACACCGTCGTACCACGTTGAGGAGGGGATGGAGGATATTCAATTATGTATTCTGTTGCACACTCGAAGGATATACAAAACGCGTAATTTTAGGTACACATATGTTTTCAGCCGACAGGCGACATATCAGTAGAAGCCAGTACTACTAAATAATACACTCCACAATGCTAGAATTCCCCCATTCAGTCTGCCGGTATTATTAAAACATCGCCCTACTCGACAAAAGTGATTTGTTTATGACGTGATACAGTGAAATCCGCAAGGAAGCTGTATTGCTAATGTCGCCTTGCCCGAATGATAAATTGTGACTAAAACAGGCTGAATTCTAGTTTTGTTACTTGAAAAAAAATATATATCCATAATTTTTTGTTCAACCATATGAAACTAGAGTGGATGAATATGAATTTACCATTTACATGCGTTAGACTGTATCTTACTCACCATGAGTAATGACGTAACTGAGGTCGACCTCACATTTTTGAGTGGGAAAACAAAAAAATCAGATACACTCTTCATAACCTCATGGCATGATAAATGGTAAAATTAGAAAAAAGACAAAGCATGCATTTTTGCGGCTTAACTAAAACAAATCAAGTTGTACTCAGAATTTGCTTCTTTAATATCATATAATAATCATATCATCAAATAGGCACGCGTCACGCATGTGTATGTGCTCGAGTATATATAACAATAAAGATTCGTATCATCATACCCAGCCATACAAAAGCCAAAAGTGACT